>JARJPL010000552.1:0-41994 GCA_030782805.1 Aschersonia sp. MBC 622
GCCGTGGACCGCGCGGCGGCGCTGCTCCGCGAGCGCGGCGCCGTCGTCGACGATGTCGAGCTGCCGGCCGAGTTTGACCGCCTGCCCGCGTGGTACGACGTGGTGCTGGCGTGCGAGGGCGGCGCCGCGTTTCTGCCCGAGTACCGCGCGCACCGGGCGCATCTCAGCGCGCTGCTGGCGGGTTTCGCCGAGACGAGCGGCGGCTACTCGCACCGCGAGTACCTCGAGGCGCTCGACAACATCGCGGCGCTGCGGCCGCGCGCGGACGCGCTGCTCGCGGGCTACGACGCCGTGCTGACGCCCAGCGCGCCCGACGAGGCCCCGCTCGGCGCCACCACCGGCAGCTACCTCTTTTGCAAGATGTGGTCGGCGCTGCACGTGCCGGTGCTCAACATGCCCGGGTTCAAGGGCGTCCACGGCATGCCTGTCGGTCTGTCGCTGCTGGCGCCGCGCTTCAAGGACGCGCAGCTGCTGGCCATGGCGGTGCCCGTCGGCGCACTCTTTGAGACGGAGGGTGGCTGGACGCGGCGCGTGCATCATCATCATCATCATCATCATCATCATCATCATCATCATCATCACAAAGCGGCGCGGCGGGCGAGTATTACGGGGAATGATGATGGCGATGAAAATGGTGACGAAGCGGCGAGGGAAAAAAAAAGGACCAATGGCGTCAGCCACAACGGTATGGATCACGAATAAAATTAATTTCGCTCTCTCGGAGAGCATTTTTATACCAGGAATCAGGTAGACTGATGCAGACGTGGTCAGCAGCTGGCGGGTTCAAACCCCGCCTATAATTACAAAAAAAAATTACAACATGGTAATACAGGCCTTGTACAGGAAAGAACATTGTTCTTTTTTTTTTTTCTTTTCTGATTTGGGATGCATTTAATGCTTGTTTTCACTTTGCACCTTGTATGAATTCTTTTTGTGAGCATGAGGAGATGTGGAACAAGAAAACGGCAAAAAAAAACTTTGTTATATATCGCAGACTCCCGGTTTCGATATTAAAAGGTTGAGCTCGTACCAGATGCCCCGGGCTGATTCTTTTTTTTTTCTTCACACGCCAAAGTTGTAGTAATGCATATATGCTTGGGCAAACGACTTGTGCATACGAGACAAATACAGAAAAAGGGGGCCATATTCATCAAGTGTGGACCAAGTCTTGTCAAAAGGAGAGAAAGCGCAAAGGTACAAAAACAATTTCCGTCATTCATTACGTTGGCTCATTGACGAGGAGCCATGGCGTGGTCAATGCATCCGGCGAGCTATCAGAGGTTAGCTAATGATCCTTTTTGTGAAATTTGTGTGTTTGTCGCATGGTACGTACGCCTTCTGGATAAATGCCCTGGTTGCCAAGATATCGGCACATGCTCCTGACAAGCTCGACTTGGTCGTCGGGGCCTAGTCTGGTAATGGCGGCTTCCAGTACAGTGCCAAGATCGACCTTGTAGACGGCGATAAAGGTGTGAAGATACATGTACGCAAAGAAACCCATGATGAATTGGCAATCCATGCGGTCGGTCATGCCGCCGTGTCCGGGGATGGAGTCGCCAAAGTCCTTGATCTTGAAGGTGCGTTTGAGTCCCGACGCGAAGAAGCCGCCAAAAGGCGCAATGAGCGAGGCAAACGAAGCCAGAACAAAGGTATGGAGCTGAATCGGAGCAAAGGTGAGGGTGATGGTGCGGTGCTGCGGCAGGAAGAAGAATTGCGGAATCTCATAGGTGGCGGGCAGAAAGACGGGGTTGGGGTTGCACTGCAGGCCGGTAAAGATGTTTGCGCCGAGGTCGTTGACGGGGCAGATGAAGAATTTCGACTTCATCATGAGGTTGGTGAGGAAGATGCCAAAGATTACCGTCATGATCCAGGCGCCGACGAAACCCTCGACCGTCTTCTTGGGCGAGAGCTTGATAAGCTGGGTGCGGCCAAAGGCGATGCCGCAAATGTAGGCAAAGATGTCGTTGGTGATGACGAGAGAGGCGGGGAGGAAGAACCAGATCATGCCCTCAAGGATGTTGTTCATGACAAAGTGCGCCTGGACGACGATGAGGTAAAGGGCCATGTGCGTCCAGGCAAAGTTGGTAAACTGGAACTTGTAATGACCGGCCTTGAGCGAGGCGACGAAGAAGACGAACCCTAGACGAGTTAGTTGGCTTGCAGTTGGAAGAGGCGGATTGCGCCGGGGTGGGGGAATCGCAAGGGGTTTGCGATGCTTGCTCACCAAAGACGTAGAGGATAAAGCTGATGAAACGGTGATGGGTAGCGAGGGGAAGCAGCACCTTGTCAACCAGGACAATATGCTTGAAATAGTAGATGACGCTCTCGCCGTACAAAAAGTACATGGTGGTAGCAAGCCAGTACCAGTTGAGGCTCTTGGTCGATCGCAGAGAGCGTGCGCGGCTGGGTACGTTGGCAATGGCAATGACCTCCTTGAAGGAGATGATCTGGACGGCGGTGACAATGGCAATCATGTAAATGTGGCCCATGAAGAGGGCGCCGAAGAAGACTCCAATCATGACAAAGGTCCATAACGTGCGCGTCCAGAAGTTTGCCTTTTTCTTTTCGTACTCGGCTCTTTGCTCCTCGGCGGTGGGTGGTTTCTATCGAGGCGAGGAAGCGGGTTAGTTTTTGAAGCGCAAGCACGCAGCTAGGGGTGGGAGAGTGGTTGAAGCCAAGAGAACAGCAAAGACATACCTCGTCGACAGTCTCGAGAGTCAGTTGAGGCTTGCTGCGCGAGGGAGAGCCATCCTCGCTGACGTCGCTGAAGCTCGACCGACGACCTTCTGAGCCGCTGCCGTTGCCTGACTTGTGGGAGAAGCGGACGCCGCGCTTTGGTCTAGTCATTGTTGGAGGATTGTGTGTATTGGCGTGTAAAATAGGCCAGTCCGGAATTTGTAGGACGGAAACGCTCGATCGCTCTCGAGGGAAGACGGAGCGAGCTGTTGCTGTTTATTTTTCTTGGGCGACTTTTGGAGGGGGGGGGACCTGGCGCGAAAACCCAGGCGGCAGCGACGATGATGCGGTTCAGCACAAGCTTTCAACGAGGCAGCAAAGCTTGGTTCGGCGACGACGGAAACAAGTGGCAACGCAGCTCCTTGGCGGCCACAAGGTCGAGTCCGGCGGGGAGGGGGGGGAGGTGAGGCAAAGAAGGAGGTCGTCGAGGAGGAAAATGTCGATGCAAGAGGGCGGACGGGGAGGAGAGTTGTGACGTCGAGATATGGTGTTAATAAGCGCTGACCCGGGATTTTTTTTTCCCTCTCTCTAGATTAGCTTTGCCTCGTTCCCAGTTTTTTTTTTTTCCCTTCGAGTTGGGGGAGTTTTCCAGAAGAGCTCAAGCCAAGGTTATTAAGGTTACTTTCGGGGTTGGGGGGGAAAGAGGACGACGGCATGGCGGAGCAATCGGGTTGACTTTTTGCGGTGGAAGCGCCGGTGTAGCTTTTGCTGTTTAGTCAAGGTAGCATGGTACTGTGGCTGGTGCAGGTGGGGGCATTGACGGGATTCCAGCGGGGTTGAGGTGTTGGAAATGCGCTGAAAGCTGGTTGAGTACGGATTAGCTGTGGTGTAAAAAAGGTGGAGAGGATTGAGCCGAGGAACAAACGTGCAGCTCTTCGTTTGATTGGGGCTGGAGCCGTGGCTGGGACCGGGGCTGGAGGTGGCTGGAGCTAGAAGCTTGCGGCTTATGAAGATGAGAGATGCAGGTTGCTGATGATGAACAGAAAACATGCGAAAGGAATACAGTGAAAAAAAGGGGAAAGAGATCAAGGCCACAACACATTTCAAAGTCATGGTAATTCGCGAATTTTCGTTTACCATAAACATCTTCGACTATGCGCACACTCGTGCCGCTTATCTTACCTTGACCAATTTGGCCTGTGGAGTTGCCCAAAAGTCGCGCTGTGGCTTATTCGGCCTCAACAAGATTGGCCGGGTTGACAAAGAATCCATCACGACCACGGCGACATGGATTCCCCTCATTTGCAATACAGTTTATTCTCCGGTGTAGCAGTCGGACGTGGCAAGTGGCATGCGCGTGATCCAGTATGTGCCGCGCCGAGATGTAGATTGAGGGGTATTATAGGTAGCTTTCTCTCCCATCAACAGCACTGAGAAAGTAAGGTAGCGCTGCTACTACGCCAAAGCCACACCAAGCATGCTGTGATCCCCTGTCTCTCCCTGTAGTCCCCTAGTAGGTAGGTACCTAACAAACAAACAACAAGCAACACCTCGACTTCAACCCCGTGCCCATCAATTCCTCCTCTGCACACCAATCGTCAGCAGCACTTGACACCACGATATCCTGTGGCCTTGGACCCTCGAGCCTCCTACGAAGTAGTTACAGAGTACATGCATGAATCTCTCACTGTGCGGCCGTTAAATCACCATCCACCCAACAATTCAACCAGTCACACACACACAACACGCTCATCGTCGCCGCTACTGCATAAGCCAAGCCTTGCTGCAAAGCCTAGTTACCCACACCACCTCTCAACTGACTGCCGCCAACGTCATTCGCTCACTCAATCGCAAGTAACACTATCTCGACTTTCTCTTACAAGCTCGTGATTACTTCCGACCGGCTGCAGCACCCCGGCATATAAGTACAGCCCGCCTACCCACTCCCACACCGTCGCCTTCCTTGCCCTCCTCCTCGCTTGATGCTGCCCATTCGCACCTTCGCTCGACCTCTGCGCTCGACCTTGACAAGGCAAACTTCCTTTGCGCATCGCCAGACTGTTGTTCTCCCCAGCCGCATCGCCGTCGCCGCCGCCACACGTCTCGCAAGCTCTTGCTGCAACGGCTCCCATCATTCTTACCCGCCTGCGACACCGAAAACCAAAATCATGGCTGGCGCTACCCCCAAGGAGGTTGAACAGTACCTCAAGCAGTCCCACGACCGCATCTTTGAAAACAACCGCAAGTGGGCTGCTCAGAAGAAGGAGCAGGATCCGGGCTACTTCGTCAGCCTCAGCGCCGGCCAGTCCCCCAACTACCTTTGGATCGGATGCAGTGACTCTCGTATCCCCGCCGAGCAGATTACTGGTCTGGAGCCCGGCGAGACCTTTGTCCACCGCAATATTGCCAATCTCGTCGTCAACACCGATCTCAATGTCATGAGCGTCATTAACTATGCCGTCCGACATCTCGGCGTCAAGCACATTGTTGTCTGCGGCCACTACGGCTGCGGTGGTGTCAAAGCTGCCATGACTCCCAAAGACCTTGGAATCCTCAACCCTTGGCTTCGTAACATCCGCGACGTCTACCGTCTGCACGAGGAAGAGCTCGACGCCATTACCGATGAGGAGAAGCGTTATAACCGCCTCGTCGAACTCAACGTTGTCGAGCAGTGCCGCAACGTCATCAAGACAGCGGCTGTTCAGCAGTCCTACAAGAAGAACAGCTATCCCATCGTCCACGGCTGGGTCTTTGGTTTCAGCGACGGTCTCCTCACTGATCTCGAGATTAACTTTGAGGAGATGCTTGACAAGGTCCAGAAGATCTACAACCTTGCCGATGAGTAAGATCGCCACCAAACCTGGCCCGCTCACAAGGAGTCAAGAAAAAAATACAACAAAATACCAAATTTGCTTTGCGACGTTTGCATAGTACGGGAAAAGTGTCTTGGTGGTTGTAATACAGAGGAGTTTTCGGAGTACAGTCGGACGGGTCTGCCGTTGTCGCAGGTGTTGAAGCATGAAGCGGAATAAGCATAAGCAGAGGAAGAGTTTGTACCTAAGTATTGCAGTAAGCATTTACCACTGCAATGTTTGCATCGCCACTAATCAACCTATAATTTCCTCGATGAGTACAAAAATTGTGAATGCGGCGTTGTGGCTGACCCTCGAAGCTAGCCTGATGACCATCCCCCCACAACAATGACGATTCAGAGGCCGAAAGCACAAGTTGCATTGCACTACTATTTCATGAAGCCGAAACAAAACAGCTTTATAGACCTGTACGTTTCGGCACAAATATAGGCGAACGAAACATTTTGAGAGCTTTTATTGCTGAGTCTCTTCAGAGTACACCCTCCGAGTGCGGCGCAAATGGCTACACGTGACATCGCGACGCGTTAGAAGATCTATTCTGCCACTTGTCGCTACCAAAACGCGGTTTACGCGGTAGCTCTTACAAGGCCGATTCATCCTTGCAGCCGCGCACTATTTACGTCGCTAGCGACGGCCTAGATGGATCAAATTTGCTGGCCACTACTCTTCCAACATGGACCTGGATGAATTCTCCGACGACGGTCTCGACGATCTTCCCGAGAATGCTCTGCGCGAAATTGAAAATCAGGCCATCCAGCTCACGCAAGCGCAAGCACGGCTGCCCCAGGACCAGCCGAGGTCCTCAATCGACGCCCGAGCCCAACAATCCGATTACGGCTGGGAGGAAGACGATGACTTGGACACCACCCAGGTTGTCAACGATGCCGGGGTGCCCATTAGTCGGCGGCCTGGCTTTCCCAAAACGCCTGCGCAGGTTCCCACCAACCCGCCACCGCGTCGAACCATACCACCGGTGCCTAATCCGCAATGGAATCCAACTCTGGCGCAGAGTGTCCGACCGACCGCGCCCATGACGCAACTACCTCCACGAGCAGGCATCGCCGCCGCCTCGCAGCGATTCAACCCCTCGCAGGCCACCGCAGCCGCCGGCCAGGCGCCGCTGCTGACGCAGACGCAGCCCGGCGACGTGCTGTCCGCGCTGCAAATTCGGATCCGGGCACTAGAGTACGATCTCAACGCCGCGCGCGGCGAGGCGTCTATTCTCCGCGCCAACTCGGTCAAGGCTCAGCGTGAGTTTGACGCTACCGTCTCGACGCTGAAGCGGGCCAACGCCGAGCAGCTCGACAAGCACAGCCGCGCGGTGGAGGCGGCGGCCGCAGCAGAGCGGTCGGCCAACACGGAGCTGCAGTTCCTGCAGCAGGACATGAAGGAGATTAGCGACCGCGCACGGAGGAAAGATGTGGGCGGCGGTCCGGCCGGCAATCTGGCGACGACGCCGAAAAAGGCGGGCGGCAGGAGCTGGGGCTTGGCGGACGGGTTCGACGAGATGGAGGTGGCCGCGAGTCCAAGTAAGGGACGCGGGAGAGGACGGTCGGCTGGTTCTGTTGCTGCGAATGTGGGAGAGCGCACGCCGACAAAGGGCAAAAGGAAGCGACCGGTCTTTGACAGCCCTGTAGCGGCTCTCGAAATTGATACCGCGGATATCATCATGACCGACGACAAGCCGGAGCTATTACAGCCTTCGCAGCACCACATTGCAGTTTCTCCGCCCGCTGCGCCGTACGAAGTTGGTTAAATTGTCTGACTTCTTAATTCATCAGAGTGCTAACACCATGCGCCGCAGTTCTTACAACTCATCCTAGACCATGGAAGCTTTCATCAACAACCACCTACATTTGATATCCTATCTCGCTTTTCATTCCCATCCGACACAACATCGGCGTCCCTAGCCTCCAAAATATTTGAACGACTTCCGCTCATGGGTAATCCACACCGGTCCATGCAGCTGCAAGTTGACTTTGCTGAAATCGTTATCCTTCTGTGGAGTCGTTGCTTCGAAGAGCAATACTGGGCGCCCATCAAATACCTAATGCCGCTTCTTTCATTTACATTTCAGCTTCACGTAACCTCGGTCGCCCCCCTCGTTGCTCGGAGCCTTGTGCCGATTGCACAGTCAACTATTTGCCTCGTTGCCGACGCGCTGCAGTCACGCTTGCCGGACGGAAACTTGCCAAACCAGCAAGAATACAGATATTTCGAAGAACATATTGATACTTTGGAAGCAATGTCGCTTTTGCATATGTGCGCTCTTGCTTGCGCGACGTCGCACGACGGCGTACAAACTGGATCGGAGCATGGCCTTTCGTCCTTTTGGAAGCTCATGTCTCTCGATATGGTGCTCATCCTGCTGTCGTCGAAGCAGCGATTTCACGACATTGTCAACATGCTAGACCTGCTATCTACCTCTTCATTGCCGGAATCGATAGGCCCCATAACAGATGAAAAAGACTCAGAGTTTGTTGCTCGCATCATCGTTGACCACGTTTCAGCCAGGCTCATTGAGGGACCGAGATCCCCCCACACACAATCCCAGAAAAAGACGATCCGAGCAATGGCCCTTCGCACCCTCATTGCTTTTGCTCGATACCCATTCGGCGCCTTGGAGCTTGCTAAACACGATAACGCCCTTCCTCGACTCATGACTTGCTTGAGCACTTCCATCGATGAACTCTACGACCAGCCCATCTCGTCTGCGCTGCTTCCCGAGCTCCCTGAACTAGCAGAGGATGACGGCTACACCGATTTCATCTCGCACAATGCTGGCGCCGTGGGCGATGCAAGTTCAACAATTGAGCTGAGTCGCATCATCTCGCAATGCGTACTCCTCATCCACGCACTCGTCACGGATCCGCACACGGCCGACACGGCCGACATGAGCCGAAAACTGTCCCTCTTTCACGGAGGCAGCCAGCGACAGCTCCTGGCGCTCGGCCGCCTAACGTTTGCGGAGGAGGACCTCGTCATGGAAGCTGCCATCGATAGCGAAATTGTGGAAGCGGCGCATGAGCTGCTGGAACTCGCCGTGTCGCCGGACGAAGGCGAAGTCGTGAGCGAGGCTTTCGGACCATGACGATACGGCGCATTATTCCACCACGAAAATAATACATAATAATCTCTTTCAACACGCTTTGCTCAAGTCATTTCAGATAACAGCCAAAGGGGCATGACATGTCGATCAATATTGAGAGTACAGAAACTGTGCACCTGAATACAGGGAACATGAAACAAATATTATTATCACTGCCTCGATTCTCTGCGGCTCTACTGCATGGGTATGTACAACGACGAAGCTGCGAAGATTACGATGACGAGTGCCTCGAAAGCACATGGCGCGTTTCGCGCTCAAGAATCAACGCCCAGCACACAAGCAAAGCCCATTTCGTTGACTGTTGCTGAAAAGAAACAAAAAGGAAACAAATCTTATGAGCTTTCTCGTATCACATTAATTCTTTCTCTTTCATTCGTTTTTTCGTCTGGTAGTTTAATGCTGCGGCACCCATTCAGGCCTTGGAAGCCATGGACTTGCGGATCGCCGCATTCGGGACTATCCAAGAGAGCCCCAAGTGAAAGGCGCCATTGGCCTGCAGACTGGCATCTTTGGTCCCCATGGCCATTTCCGTCAGGAAGCTGCCCAGCATGGACGTTGGCGAGTGGCTGTCGGGCAGCGCCGTCCGCACGACGGGACCCAGCACGGCCAGAGTCGCGCGGTAGAGCAGACCCGGGTCCGGAATGTACGGCCTGATGGCGTCGTGCTGCGCGGCATCGACAAACGCGGGCCGGACGGCGTCGGCCTGCAGCGTGCCACAGGACCCCGCGGTGAGGTCCGCCAGGCCCTGCTCCGTCTCGCCCTTGACGCGCGCAAAAGCGGCGGCGAAGCGCCCGGGCGTCTGCGTGGCGCCCTCGCCCGAGACGTAGACGAAGCGAAAGGGCCGCCGCGGCGCGCCGAACCCCGCAAAGACTGCGGCGGCGGCCAGCGCGTAGTCCTTTGTGATTTTCGTGTACTCGTCGCGGCTGACCTTTGTCTGGCTGACGCCCAGCGCCCACACGCAGCCCTGCGCGTCGCGGAGCTGCTCGAGGAGACTGGCGTCATCGTATCGCGTAAAGTCGCGGTGGATGATGACGTGCACCTTGGGGCTCTTGGCGTCGTCGGCAAAGGGGATCGGCCGGCGGCTGAGGACGGAGATTTTGGTCACGGCTTGCGTCTTGATCATGGCGTCAAGCACAGAAGACCCGACGAGGCCGGTCGCGCCGGTGAGGATGAGATGCATGGCGTGGGGGGAAGGGAGGGAGTGAAAAGTGAAGCTTGTGAAAACGGTGTGATGGAGTATGGCGGTTTTCTGGTTTGATGGCCCGTTGCTGACTTGACATCATGGTTTCCCGGATTGGCGTACTATGGATGAACTATAACACAGGTCGCCACTTGTCGCCGAAGCCTTGCCTAGATCGGGTTGGCCGGACCAGCCGCGGCGGAGCCCGCTGAACATGAAAGCTACTGGGCCGGAATTTTTTAAACTTTTTTAGATCGCACGGTGCATGATAAGCGAGCACATGTGAAAATCAATTTGAAAATGCTGCTTTACAAGTTTTGTCCAATCACTTGAAGCCTTTTCGTCATCTTCAAGTAGCGTTTGGCACAGTGACAGAACTTTAGTCAACTTTACTCAAAACAGTTTCCTTGACATCCAGATATATATCGTCTATAGAGAAGAGGAAAGTACATGAAAACTCAAAGTTTCTAAAAACAGTGCTGAAATTCCAATTGACAACCGGCCGTTACGCTGCATTTCGTGTCCCCAAAATGTCGCCACTGTGCTGTGTTTCCTTGTCTATGGTGCTTTGGGCATGTGCAGCCAGCACTAATGTACAAGTCTCTTTGACTGCGTCGATCCGGCGGGGGGGGGGGAGACCGGTAGAAATCATGAGCACTGAAATGCTGCGTTTTGAGACAAGAACATGTCTGAAAAAAATCCGTCTCTTGTCTTCTTTATCATGTATGCACTCGCATTTGACGCTAGCTCGAAAAGCACAGTCATAGGCAAGTCTTGGTTGCCGTCGTTCCCTATGCCGAACCGGGAATATTCCCATCGTAGCTGCTAGTGCTGCTGGCTGTATCGAAACAAATACTCCTCGAGCTGCCCTGAGAAGGAAAGAAGAAGAAGAAGAAGAAAAAGAAGAAGAAGAAGAAGAAAAAGAAGAAGAAGAAGAAGAAGAGGAAGAAAAAAGAGGAGAAGCAAAAGATCCTCGAAGAGTAAATCTCATATATTACAAAAGCCAAAGATGAAGGAAGCTCATGGCCGCCGCGACTGCCATCTGAACACCCTGGTTGGGCATTAGCATCGCTGCTCCGGCCTTGGCGACGGCGGCATTCTGGCCCCAGATGGCCTTTGGTGGTACTGCTTGAACTTGAATGTCATTGACAATGCTGTCCTTTTCCGGGCTGTACTGCTCAGGAGTGAATTTGCAAGTCTCCATGATGACATCCATATCTGCGAACCAATTGGTTAGCTGCGTTTTAAATGTAGCGGCGAGGGAGGTGAGTGAAGCAGAATCCATCAAAAGCAACCCCCCCCCCCCCCCCCAAAAAAAACACAGAATCAAGATGGATACAAGAACAAAATAGCGTCATGATATGGCGCAACTGCCAACTGTAATTCGCTTACCATTCTGTTGCTCCGAGGCCGTGGCGATGCAGCTTGAGCAGAGGGCAGCAACACGTGCCACATTGAAGCTCTTGTTCTCGCATACGCACTCCTCTTCACCATCTTTCATCGTCCACCCATCCTCATTCTTGTCAGGCTGTGCGCCACTGCTGTTGGTGTGATCATCGCCGTCATCGTCCCCATTGTCACCGTCTCCCTCGTCTCCCTCGTCACCGTCGTTCGAGGCATCCCCGGAGCTCCGCGGTTGGCGCGAGGTCGTGGGCGAAACGCTCCCGCTTATCAGCTCCGTCATGGAGTGACTATCCTGTGGCCCGTCTGACCCAGTTGACGTGCTTGTTGAGGGATGCTGCAGAGTCGGAGCCGAGGTGGCAACGGGTGGCGGAGGCGCCGACGAAGAAGAAGATGGAGGAGGAGGAGATGGTGGTGGATGGGGTGGCGGCTCTTGTACAGGATATATTACTGTTGGCCGAATCTGTGTTATCTTTGATTGGCGCGGCGAATCCATAGTCCCTTGTTGTACGAGCAGCGATGGTGGGAATGATGTTGGCGCGGGCACAATCACGGTAAAGTTTCTCTTCCCAAGCTCGACTCCGTTCTTGGGTTGTCGCTGTGGCTTTTCTTTCCCGTCTGCTCCCGTATTCTGGTTCTCATTCGCCCTCTTCCGTCGGCTGTTCAAGAAGGAGGCCGAGTTCTCCTGACTGTTGCCGCCACTGCATACCGAAGTGAGCTCGACCATGGGGCCGCATATCGTAGCGCACTGTATCGGAATGCTCTCGGGCGGGAGCGCTTCCCCCAGCACGCCGGCAATTAGCACGCCGTTGGAGAGAAGTAGTATTCCCGCATCCGTAGGCTTCATCTTTTTCCTCTCGCAGTTTACACGTCGGGGCCTCTGCAAAGATCATGTAGAATGGGCGAGCACGAAAAGAGCGAAGCGTGCGTTGGCAGGGGGGCTAGAGAGGGTGTGTAAGTGAGGGAGAAAGCTCTCGAACCTCATGAAAACGGACAGCGCGGCCGGGAAAGGGGAATGGGCGGCTTTACAATGCGGAAGCGAACCAGTGGCAGGTTTGATGGACGGGTAATCGGGGGGAGTTTGCGCTCGAGGACGGCAAGGGTTCAGGGCAACGCTGGTCTGACAGGTAGCAACGTGAAACGGCTGGCTCAAACACGACCAAGCCAGGTACACACGCAGACCTCGACCATGATAAGCTGAGCGAGGGGCTAGATTCTTATGAAAGTCGTTTCTTCACTGATATTCGAAGCATAGTTTTATTTTTTTTATCTTCTAGGTGTTTTATGCAAAGTTTATCTAGATGCCTTTGTAAATTCACAGCGTCATGGGTCGGTGAGGTTGCGAGGGTGCGAGCAACATGGTCAAGCGTTGGAACACAGAATGGCTGCGAGGGCCGCCGCTCTTTCACACCCGACATAATTTATTCATGACATGTCTTGAGAAAAAAAAAATATGGGTTATGACGCTTTCAACAGGGCAAGAAAAGCCAAGAGAACAAGCTTTCTCTTCTTCGGCCTTGCCGATGAAACACGAACACCACATCTACTGGCGACGTGGCACAAATCTGGGCAAACAATGAGAGCGCCAGGGCAAGCGGGTTGGTTGTTGCGCGACGGCGACGAAATTTCTCAACGGCATAGAAACTCAGAAACTTCCGCTTTGCCGCTCAAGATTCCCCCGGACAAAGTCAATGACGGACTCGGAAGCCCTCATCACCTCCCTCACCTTGGCCGTTGCAGGGATGCGGGAGTCGCTCATTTGAAACGCCGTCTGCGACGCGAGCGGTATCCCCCCCCCCCACTCCAAGGACATTCTGTGCCTGTTTGATGAGCGGGAAAAAAGATAAAGGGGGGGGGAAGCGGAATTGGTGGACGGTAGAAACAGCATTGATAACGCGAGTCACAGAAAAAGAACCCGATGATTCATTCACAATGAGCCGGGGCGGGTAAGTAAGTGGTGGAAGCGATAATGGCGGCCGCGTGGGGCCCCCGGCGTCGCTCCGCCATGAGCCGGAGCCGGGTCCGGCGATGAGACCGCGCGGTATACCTACACAATGTGGTATGGAACTTGGCGTCAGGTTTTTTTTTTTTTAAAAAAAAGCAAGGGCGAGGACCCCGTGAGAAAGAGACCAATATGAGGAGGGTTCTAATTCGATGAGTCTAAAGCCGAAAAACTAACCCAATGTTTTGCTCCAGAGATTAGTTTTGCCCGCTAGCTAGCATGATTACGCTATACAAAAAACACTACACGCTGATTATTAGCGAAACTGAGTTTTGCTGTGTCGCCAAGCCTTTTACGTTGCAGAAACTACTACAACGTACTAAAACTCAAACAGATTTGCAGAACAGGGAGAAAATTTGTCCATGATTGACATGTTCTTAAGGAGACTCATTTTGTCTAATTTTCGTGAACCGACGTCAGCGTACGGATGGATTCTTGCTCTTACTCTCCGTGGTCAGCGCCCAAAGCCAATTTCCCTTCTGGGCGTTATGCCACGAAAAGGTGGGGACTGGATCGCTAGCGTATTTCCTTTTTTTCTTCTTTTTTCTTCAATGTAAGACAATGTTCCTTGTCCATCTAGATAATGGTCGCTGTCCATCTCCTTGCACAGCTGTTCTATATAGCTTCATCTAGTAGGGCTAACTGTCTTGGTGTGAAGGACGAACAAGTTTCTATGCATCTTTGTTCGTTCTCAAGGGAGACAAATCTTTTCTCTTTCTCCAAAGGGCTTTGGCGCAAGACAACTAATCACCCAACTAATAGTTAGCAGAGTCGGCACAGGCTGCCGTAGTGCGCAAGCCATCCCAAGGTTTTCTTAGTTAGTGCCACCGCCACCGGCACAGCAGTTCCATTCAGCTGCCTAGGTAGTTCTTCCATATCGGGCGTCATGTCGCGAAAAGCCCCAACGGGCGATGCGATTTCGCCCTGCTGCTCGCGGAGAGACGTAGACTCGGAAAGACTCGATCCTCTTCACATCCATCTATTTTGGGTAAAATGCAGCGAGGTATCGATTGCCAAATATATATATATATTAATGTAGTCAAAAAATCTCGTCCCCGTCTTTGCTCAGGGCGAACAAACTCGTCTCCGATCCTTACCAATACACTCCAGCCTATAAGCCAAGTACAGCGACACAAATCCAGCATCATGCCCAACGCGCACACTTCGGTGGCCATTGCTCAGGTCGTCTTTTACGCGCCCATGATGCCGCTTGTCGTGTACCTATTTTCGCGCAATGCCCGAATTCGTCCACGCATGGCCTGGTGGCCGCTGATACCCTTTAGCTTGTGTATGTTTTTGCCTTGTCTCGAATAACACCAAAGTAAGAGAGAAACAAAAAGCTCACGCAAAGACTTGTTCACAGTCCGCCTTGCTGGAGGCATCGTCACCATCATTGCCGAGAAGCAGCCCGGCAACACGAGTCTCTGGATCGCCGCGCTAATTCTTCTCAACGTCGGCGTCGTCCCGCTCATAGTCGCCAACCTCGGCCTCACTCGCTTAATGTACGTTTACACGAGAAGGAAAACAAGAAGAGAGAAGAAAAAAAAATGAGTGAGATAAAGGTTTCAAAAGTACTGACGACAAGCAGCATACAGGACAACCATGCCTCCAAGCCCACCTACACCCACCTCGCCAAGGCTCTCCGTCTCCTCTTCCTCCTCGCCATCCTGCTCCTCGCCGGCGGCAGCGGCACCGCCTCCGTCAACGCTCATCTCAGCCGCGCCCTCACCCTCGCCGGCTACGTCGTCTTTGCCCTCGAGCTGCTGCTGCTGACCGCGACGCAGCTCTGGTGGTTCTTTTGCTTTTACTCGCCACCGCGGCACCGCGGCACCGCCCCGGCGGCGACGGCGGCGACGGCGCTGCTTCCGAGCAGCCGGCGGGTGCTGGTCGCGACGCTGGCCGCGTTTCCGCTGCTGGCGGTGCGCACCGCCTACGGCTTGCTCGAGGTCGCGCGGCAGGACGAGCCGGGCAGCGCGTGGAACCCGCTGACGGGGTCGGCGCTGGCGTTTGCGCTGATGGCGCTGCTGCCAGAGTATGCGGTGCTCGCGGGCTGGGTGTTTGTGGGGTACGCGATACCGGCGCGGCGCGAGGTCGGCGGCGGGATGGAGGGGGAGGACGACGGGCCGAACAAGGTCCAAGGGCGCGGGGGGGGGGTAAAGGATGGAAAAAAGAGGGGAGGTTGTGGTGTTGAAGGACTCTGATAACGTGGGCGGCGTCTTGCTTAATGCCGTACGTGATTGGAATCATGTATGCAAATTCTCTTGCACTGGAGCTGATTCAGTTCATTTCTTGCCCACATGTCACTGAGCAGACGACAGATATGCACAAACTTGACTAAAAGAAATCTCGGATCTGTTTTCAAAGAGAAATCTCGCCTAATCTACAATTATTGGCAGGCCCTGCCATGCCTTTGAGACTCCGATTGCGTATGCAACAAACATTGTCACTCCGCGTGACGGGAAACAATATAAACAAGTCTGTACCGCTCAATGCATCTATAATAAAAGAAAAGGGGAGCATGATAAGAAATAAAATCCGTCCATCATCCCCGTTTTCATTAGAACCGGTGTTGACGACCAACGCTCTCAACACGGACCCCCAGCTTGACCATTTCGCGCGAGTCAATGACGCCACGGCCATCAAACACCCAACGGGGAATCGTCATCGAGTCAGCAATGCGCTCCCAGTCGAGACGCTCCTTGGCCTTGTACTCTTCGGCGCTGCCCATGCCAGTGGCGTGGCCAGTCACCTTGGTCTCCTGCTCCTGCTGGCAATCGGGACAGGCGCTGTCGCACGAGGGCTCAGTGTTGAAGCGGTTTAGCGGATCGGGTCCCTGCCCATTCTCGCGCTGAGCGAGGTGCTTGTGGAGCGCCAGGATATCATTTTCAGAAGGCGTGTTGGACTTGAAGGGACGAGGATCCGATTTGGGGTTGGGCTTGCCACCAATTGTCTTGAGCGCAGCTTCGGCCGAGGGCGCGGCGGGCTTGGGCACAGGCTGATTGCGGAACTCGTCGAATTCGGTGGCAATGACGACGGCAGTGGCATCGTCGCAGGCGTCATAGGCGTTGCCGTAGACGGAAATGTTGTTGCTCTCGGCCAGAGGCCCGAGCAGGGAACGGATTTCGTTCTTGATGACTAGCGGGTTGCAGCAAGGATCGAAAACGGCAATCTCGCGTGGACGCTCCTCGAGCAGGGTCTTGATCATCTCCAGAGCAGGAGCCTCACGGGTGTCGGAAGTGTTCTTCTTGAAGGCGTAGCCGAGAATGCAGACCTTTTTGCCAACCAAGGTGTTGTTGAGACACTTGATGACGCGGTTGGTGAAGCGGTCGCGGGCGTACTCGTTCATCTTGACAACTTGGCGCCAGTACTCGCCGACCTCAGGGAGACCCATAGTGTCGGCAAGGTAGACGAGGTTGAGAACATCCTTCTTGAAGCAGCTGCCACCAAAACCAATACCAGCGACGAGGAACTTGTTGCCGATACGGGGGTCCACACCAACAGCGCGGGCGACCTCGTCGACGTCGGCGCCAGTCTGCTCGCAGACAGCAGAAATGGAGTTTATGCTGGAAATTCGTTGGGCCAGCATGGAATTGGCAACGAGCTTGGCCAGCTCAGAGGACCAGACGTTGGTAGTCAGGATGCGCTCGCGGGGGACCCAGGCAGCGTAGACGTTGACGAGAGCCTCGGCGGCCAGCTTACCAGTGGCAGTAGGGGCGGAGCCGATGAGGATACGGTCGGGATAGAGCAGATCGTTGACGGCGGTGCCGGCAGCGAGGAATTCGGGGTTGGAGAGAATCTCGAAATGGACGCCAGGGCGGTGCATGGAGATCTAGTGAGCGTGTTAGCGCCAATTGACTTGCACGGGGGGGTTCCCAAGGAAGGAACGAACAGTCTCGGCAACGAGCTGGGCCGTGCGGCAAGGAACGGTGCTCTTCTCGACGATGATGGCACCCTCGCGGGCGTTTTGGGCGACGACGGCAGTGACGGCCTCGAAAGCAGTCATGTCGGTGGCGCTGCCAGCACCGATGCCGCGCTCCTTGGTGGGCGTGTTGACCGAGATGAGCACAACATCGGCTTCGGCGATACTACCGGCCACATCAGTGGTGAAGAAGAGGTTGCTCTGGCGGGGAGCGACACGGAGGTCGCCAAAGTCGGAGTTGGCGGTGTCGGCGTCGCTGGTGGCCTCGTTGGAGAAGAAGGTCTCGCGGCTGCCGTCGCGGGCGATGCGAACAATGTCATGCAGGCCAGGTTCGTAAATGGGCGGGTGTCTCGAATTCCAGCGACGGATTCGGGTCTGGTCGCGGTCGACGACGGTGACCTTGATGTGAGGGTTCTGGAAGGCGAGAACTGCTGCGGTAGGACCGCCTGTGAAGAAGGTGTTAGATGAATGAATGTGCGTTTGCAGGATGAGGTGCCGTGGGGCGGAGCCGTGGCGGCATAGCGACATACCGACATAACCAGCACCAACGCAGCAGATGTTCCGAACGGCGAATTCCGGGTATTTGGAGGCATTGGTGCCGTTTGCCGAGCTGTTGAGGCTCAAGGCCTTGACCGAGTCGACGATGGGTGAGGACATGGTGATAGCAGGGGCCCTTTTGGGTGTGTTAGTGAGGGCTGGGGCTAGTGCTGCCGAGCTGCTGTATAGATTGTCTTGGATGGACGAGGTGATGCTCGCACGTAGGCTAAATCAAAACGCAAAAGAAAATCGGGCAAAAGAGGAATAGTTTCACAAGACATGTAAGAGTGGAATTAGAAACTCAAACAAGAAGAAAAACAAAAGTAGAAGCGGAAAGTCGGAAGGTTAAAAGGGACTTGCTGGATCGGCCACGGACACAATACGGAGAGGAAAGATGGCGTGCAAGTGAGTGGTGGCCCCGGTACCGTGCGCTCCCTCGACACACGCCCCCAATGGTTGTAAGTGCTTGGCCAATTCGGCCGGGTAAAAGACCAAAAAGGAAGCTAGAAAAACAAAATTAATTAAAAAAAAAAAATACAAAAGAGTCACCATCAACTTTGCAGCTAGGGCCACACTCTCGCGGCGCAAAAGACGCCTGTCAGGGGGGCAACTGATAAACGTGGGTGAGGCGCTTGGCGCTGGAGGTGGTCGAATGATGGGGGTGGGGAAAGTACCCAGCACGGGTTGTGAGTGCGGGATGGACTGCATTGCGCTGTATTACAGGCAACATGGCACTACCTTACCTATTGCAACGTGCTCATTACAGCGGGGTTTGCCCTATACTGGCGCCCCAACTCCTAACATTCTTGATACAACCAACACCTCACCAATACCTCCATCAACAAAGGCGGCCATGGGCAGGCACAATCCTTGGCTTCACACTGCCTTGACAACAAGAATCTTGCGGAAAACTGAATAGCAGCTGTTAGCGGACTTTACAACTCTATTCCGACGCCAAGGTCAGATTTTAACTGGACCGTGGCTGACCAAAATTCCTTGGTCGGCAGCTATACAAGACTTGGCGCAGACTAAGGTACCTGTTGACCTCCTGTAAATTCACAGTGGACTGCCGCAACATATAGCGCTATTCCACCTTCTAGCACCCCTGTGGCCATGCTGCTACAGGTGATTCCCAGCAGCAATGTAGGCATTCGCTTCGTTGGTGATTCTAGCTTGGGCCCACTGCACCATGACCAAGCTGCCTCAAGTGCCACATTGTTCGTCACAGCGCAAACTTGCCAAGACTCGATTCAATGCGTGCGACAACTTACACTCTTCTCCTACTCATCCCATCACTCCCTCTAGTCCCTCTCGGCCCCCTTATCTACACACATATCCAGTTATGCCTGCGTTCCCCTGACTAGCTTGCCATTCTCGAGCGCGTCGGCGCCGATGCTTTGGTCCAGCTTTTTGTGGCGTTTGCCAAATCTACACCGTGACGACAGCATCTTACGCGGACTCGAGAAACTCTCGAACGCACATCGACTCCAGCGGCACTTTTCTGCCGATCCAGCTGAATCCACCCCGCGGATGGTTGCACAAGTCCCGGACGCTATCCCGGGTCATACGACACCGCAAATTACGACAAGATTGCTAAACCCGGGCGCACGCACAACGGTACCGGCCACGCGCGAGCAAACTTTGCTGCCCCCTCCATATAAACATGCAACGGGTATGGCGCAATATCCAAATGCAGCCTCTGGATAGGAGGAGAGAAAACAAAAGACCGCTTTTGAATGAAGCCACACGCAGCCAAGCAATTCCTAATACACACCTATCAGTAGATATCAACACCCTACAGATACTGGGGATGCTTCTTGGCTCTGCTTGGCACGCGACACGCTGGTGCGGCGGACGCCAAGGGGAATAACGGGGGGAAATGAAAAGCTTGCCGGAAACTACTGGAAAAGCAAAGCGCCGAGCCACCAGCTCAAGTCGTTTCCTGTCGAGGCAGAACTGGCCGCCATGTCTGCATATCAACTCACCGTCTGAATTGCGCAACAATGAGCAAGCTGGGCACTTCTCCACGACCGCATATTGACCTCTTCCTTCATCACACGAGCAATATACATGTTTAGCTCTGGCAGGGTCTTTGTTTCAACAATAAGCTTAGTTACAGAGAGGTGGGTGGTCGGGGCCGAAGCCTGGTTATTAGCGCACGGATGCCTCGGATTGGTGGTCAGGAAAGCGGACATTGTGTGCCATGCAGATGAATCGAGAGAATCATCAAACACGAAACAGAGAAGGACTTTTCGCTGCGCATCCCAATGACCTCTTTCCCTCTGTCTGAGAGTGCATGGTCGTCAGGCTCCTTCGTTGACTCGTGAGGCAAGACATCGCAACAACAACGCCAACAACGCCAACTCTCCAACTTATGCTAATCTGTACGGCAAGTTCTTGGCCACTTGTCAACAACGGTATCGGGCAATAAACTCAACACTGCGTTTATTTGGGTATAAAATTAGGCCCAGCGCTAGCAACAAGCAGTTAGCGTTGCATATGGGGCTCTGCGAGCTGCACACAATCGCCAACACGCTTCTGCCCTCGGCTTTTTGATTACGAATACAGGCCTTGCTCTCCTACCCAACAGATAGATTGGCCGCTAGGTACAGGCTGTGCGCAGTGCGTAGCCTGGTGTTGTGTGAGCTGAACGAACGACAGCCATACCTGGCAGAAAATAAGCAGTCCCTCGACTGCCGATCAGACCCTGCCTGCGTCATGGTTTACACTGGGTGGTTCTGCGTTTATTAGCTCGACAGCACCCCATGCCCCGATAATAGTGGCACATTCTATAATATTCGGCAATCGCCCAGTAATAGTACCTGTTTCAGCTTGCCGCCTATTCCCGACTTGACCCGGTCGAATTTGTGCCCTGCCGCGGCCGGAGGCCACACGAACGAGGTCAAAGTATGAGGGCACTCGAGAGACGGTGCTTTTTGGCATCGAATGAACACAAATAATTTCCATTTCCCTCTGCCGTCATCACGAGCCTCTGCCATTGTCACGAGCGCACTTGGCTGCGCCAGCATCAACTCTGCGCGCATCGCGCCTTCGGGCCAACCAGCGCGCCCACGGGGTCTCGAGCCGCCTTTCTCATTCGCGCGAGCATGTTCCAGCCTTCGAGACCGTGTTGTTGGGACTGCGACTGTAGTGATGCACTGGTGATGACGGCACTGCAGCCTGTTATTGGCCGCAATGGAAAATGTGGTTGCAGCCTGTTCTGTGATTGGTGGATCGCGATGCAGGCACCCGATTACGGCAATTCGACGATAGTGCGGATACAGAGGCACCATCACCCTCGACCAGATGTTTGTGGCAACCAAGATGAAGACTCAAGTTCCAGTTGGCCAAGATGCAGCATCCGCAAAGAAAAGACGAGCAATCGGAGACTCATACGACACGTTGCCATTGTTTCGCCGACAAAGCTATGCATATAATATACCCTATGCGGCGATTCAGGCTACGCATGACTCGACAACATTCAACATAGGGCCTTGTATTCCGATTCAGAATCGGATCTAAATCCGCATATCTGCAGCAATTGCAGCCCTGGCCCGCTGGCCTCCAAGGTGCAAGTCCCCCTCTGCCTGCGCCCCGCCTCCAGCCGCCCACTCAGGCAGACTGCCGCGATGCCCGTGGCCCTTCTCGCACTCGCTATTGATACAGATTGAATTAAGCCATGATGGCTAGACCAGGATGTGGCAAACACATGACAAGGCTGTCCGTTTTGGTCCCCTTTGGTCCTCTTGCTGTGTGTGTTTACGTTCACAAAAGCGCCCTACCTACTTTCGGGTAACCACACCCATATTTTGCCCCAACAAGTTTTGCAATTTATTTTGCCTTGCTCGATGGAAGCTAGAAGCTTTTCGTTTGAGGGGAAATATCGGCGCGTCACAACCACACGTGCAGCGATCCTGCCTCACGATGAACTCTCACATGGCGGGGGGCCGACACCTTCACGGACAGAGAGCCATCGCGCCGTACCTCTGGTCGCCCACTGCCATGTACATATCTATCTAGTCATGTGTTGACCGGCTATACTAACCAGAGCATCTCGTATGACTTGCTGCATCCAATTCGTTCCTCTGTAAACCTTTGTCTTTAACGTTTGCAGTCGTTTTCGCAAGTGCTTTGTACTTGCACGAGACTATTGTCGCAAGGCATACACGCCGTCCTTCTCTACCACCCCGCGACTGCTTGGCCCTGCTCGCAGATGGCTTCTTCTACCACCACCGGCCGGTACCCCGACCATGACTTGTCGCAGTTTCCCAGCCAGCTCCGCGGCAAGCGCATTCTGCTGTGCACCGAGTCTTTTGGTCCTGTCAATGGTGTTAGCCGGACGACGCTGATGCTGGTGACGCACTTGCGCAACTACGGCGCGCAAGTGGCCGTTGTCGCGCCGCATAACCATACCAACCACAACACCTTTTCGCCACCGCCGTCGCCGAGCCTCTCGCCGCTCGACAAGCAGCCCGAAGTGCGCCTGACGGGCTACCCGCTGCCATTTAACCCGGAGCTGTCCGTCGTCTACCCCGTCCGAAACTCGACCCTCTATGCCCGCACCTTTGGCGCTGACGCCCTACCCGACATCATCTACCTCGCCTCGCCCGCCAGCCTCGGCTTCCAGGTCATGCTGCAGTTGCGCCAACAGCCCCGCGCCCAGCAGATTCCCGTTCTCTGCAACTTTCAGACGGACCTGGCCGGCTACTGCGACATTCTCTTCCCGGCCCCGCTGAGCCACGCCGCCGTCTTTGCGTTTGACGCCGTCCAGAGCTACCTTTTCCGCCACGCCTCCATCAAGACCATCTTTTACCCCTCGCGGTTCGTCAAACGCTACCTGGTCAAGCAAAGCGTCCAGGCGGACAAGCTCGAGCTCCTGACCCGCGGCGTCAACGCTGAGCTCTTCAACCCGATCCGCCGCAGTGAGCAGCTCCGCAAAGAGCTGGCGCCTAATGGAGAGATAATCTTTGTCACCATCTGCCGCATCGCCGGCGAAAAGGGTTTCGACTTCCTAGCCAAGGCGGCCAAGGAGATGGACGCACGTGGCCTGCCTTACAAGATGGTCATTGTTGGTGGCAACCGCAACCCCGACGTCGAGAAGGAGGTCCAGGAGATGTTTGACCCCCTCGTCGACGAGGGCAAGGTGCTCTTCACCGGCTTCAAGGTGGGCGAGGAGCTCGCCGCCTACTACGCCAGCGCCGATGTCTTTTTGCACTGCTCCGTCACCGAGACGTTTGGTCTCGTGGTGCTCGAGTCCATGGCCAGCGGCGTCCCCGTCGTCGCCCGCGACGAAGGCGGCCCCTCGGATATCATCGCGCACGGCGACACGGGTTTCCTCGTTCCGCCCAACGATGTAGAGGGCTTCATCGCCAAGGCCACCAAGCTGGCGTCGGACAAGATGGTCCGCGCCCGCATGGGTGAGGCCGCCCGCGCCGCCGCTTGCGAGTGCACATGGGACAAGATCAACAACAAGGTCGCCTGGCGCATGGTCGACACGATTGCTGAGCGTGCAGAGGAAATGTCGCGGGCCAGTCCCGAGACGTCGTCGCGCACGCTGTCGCAGGATGCTCAGCAGCTGGTGCCCCTCTATGGCTGGCTCATGATGAACAATGCCATGCGCCAGGCCATTGTCGGCCGCATTGTCGACGCTCGTCTTGTTGGCGGACTGGGAATCATTGTTTCATTCTGG
Organism: Aschersonia sp. MBC 622; assembly: GCA_030782805.1. NCBI lineage: Eukaryota > Fungi > Ascomycota > Sordariomycetes > Hypocreales > Clavicipitaceae > Aschersonia > Aschersonia sp. MBC 622. Next base: position 23,387 of record JARJPL010000552.1, read on the forward strand.
GTTATTACTGGGGCTTACATGATGTTTATCGAGTCCATCATGTGGGCCAAGAACCGCCTCAGAGGCGAGCGTCGCTTGAGCGTCTCTGCATGATTGCCACTGCTGGTTTCTCTCTCTCTCTATATATATTTTAGCCTATTCATTTCACAAGTTGGCGAATGGGGCTATTCCTCAGCTGATCTTTTCTATCTGTGATGAGCTTTTGCGTGGCGCAGACTGAACATGACTCGGCTGCATGCTCTGGTTTGGCAATAACTCATTTTACTTATCCCTTTCCCCCCCCCCCCCGTTTTGTTTATCCCTTTATTCACTCATCTCTTTTGTGATACGGAATGCAAAATAGCTGATATGACATGGTTCACGAAATAATGCACGAATCGATTCTTGAAGTTGTCCCCCGAGAGTGACACATGATAGTCGCGGATATACCCAGATTGGATAGTCTAAATGAATCTATATTGAATTGCCTAGATGCGACCGTAGTGAATGTTGTGAATCCAGCGCTGCCGATTTCTTGGTCTACAATGTCGACGATAGGATACCAAGTTGAAAGAGTGAAAGAGTGAAAAATAGAAATTATTTCCCATGAGATTGAGCAGCTCAAAGAACCAGCTTTATTTGGCAGCCCAATCCACCTCACGCGCCCCCGCTGACTCTTTTTAAAACGACTTGACTCCCCGCCCTCGACCTCCGCCGGCAGCGGCGCCCTTGCGCTCCCTGTACATTGCCGCGTACTGGACGCGCTCAAAGGTGCCCAAGCCGTAGGCGGCCAGGCCGAGGGCCAGCCAGATGGAGGTGATGATGAGGCCGATGGGCAGGATCATGAGCTGGACGCCGGGCAGGACAAAGGCGGCGGTGCCGTTGTGCAGAGCGGCGAGGGCGTCGTCGACGGCGGCCTGGGCGGCGGAAAAGTCGGACTGGACAATGTCGCGCGAGAAGACGCCGTTGACAAAGGTGGCCTCGTTGAGGCTGACGTTTGTGGCGAGCCGGACGCCGCTGCTGTTGGTGGCGGCGAGGGTGAGGGTTGGCATGACGAGCGACTGAAGCGCGGCCCTGTTTGTGTTTTAAAAAAAAAGCATTGTCAGGTCAGAGGTTCAAATCATGTCATGTGAGAAAGGGGATAGGTGATTGGGGAGTATGGGGGGGTTGGGGTAGCGTACATGGACATTTGATCCAACATTTCCTTGTTATCAATCTGGCCCACGAGCATGTACGCATGAAGCAGCTGCGGGTTGTGATCCTCGCGGCTCTCGAGACCGCCGCTGGACCTCTGCACTACCGACTTTGCGCCGCCCTGCATTCCCTTTCCATTCACAGCCTCAGGGCTCACGGGGCTCGCGCTGGCGCCGCTATACGACACGCTGACCTTGATGTCGGCGGGTGCGATGCCGGCCCAGCCGTCGCGGGGATCCGAGACCTTGTAGAGACGCAGCTCGGCGCCAAAGACGCCGGTGCGGGCGTCGAGCGACGGCAAGTTGTAGCAGATGCAGTTGCCCGAGGGGTTCGTGGCGCGCGTGATGGCGCGCAGGGCGTCGACGCAGGCGGCGTCGGTGTCCTTGTTCCACGCCGTGAGGTTGAGGGAGCCGTCGGGCTGGAGCTGGATGCCGTCATTCCTCGCGGTGGCATCGTTGTTGGTGTTGGTGTTGTTGTTGTTGTTTGCGTCGCTAACTTGTGGCTGCTGGCGGCGGCCAAGGGCGGGCTTGGGCGTGAGGGAGAGGTAGGGCGTCGAGAGAACGTCTTGGGCGCGGACGAGGATGGAGTCGGCGGCGAGGGCGAGGCTCGCGGAGGCGGTCCGGGCCAGCAGGCAGCCCGCCAGAAGCAAGATGCGGAGGGCCATGGGTTTTCGTTTCTGCGGCTTGTCGACGGCGAACACACGGGCGTAAGGGGGAGAATTGACTGGAACGCCCGAGCGGCTCGGTCTTTGCTTATACGGAATCGACTTGACGGGATTCTTTATATATTGATGAGGCTGAATGACAGGTACGATGGGTCTGTCTTTCCGCCAAGATGGATTAATTAAAGAATAAATTGGAGATGTGGAATGAATTATCAAGCCTATTGAACTGCGCAGCAGCTCTTCAGCCGGGAATAACAGGCGGAAAGGAAAAGAAAAGAAGAGGGAAAAACAGAAACAAAAAAGCCAGCGACAATTTGCAAGAGAGAGAGAGAGAGAGAGTTACCAACTACCAACAACAAGAAGAACAAGACAAAGCCCCAGAGCGAACAAGAAACGAGAGCCAGACAAGGAGCAGAAACAAACAGGAGAAGAAACAGGAGAAGCAAAGGGAGAGGGAAAATTTTTTGTTAAGCAAGACCTGGCCAGACTTTGCCGGGTCTGATACCAGTCTTGTTTCCTCGCGAGGGCAAGATTCGGCATCCTGCTACAAGGCCATCGCCGGCATGAGACAAGGCCGGCGTGGACTACGTCGGGGGTCTTGCTTCGGGCTTGGTTTACCATTGTTACGGAACCGAATAAGTAACTAGCTGCGCCCATCTTGGCAGGGCATGATTTGCTGTGGAAATGAGCCAAGTTGTGGCCACTTCTTCTCTTTTTGCCCTTTTTCTTTCTTCTCGCCCTCGTAATCTCTCACCACGCGAGGGTGTGAATTGGCAGGATGTCACTTATGTGTGTACAAAGTAGGTCGCGGGACCGCCGATGAGCGTTTGATCATGGGAGGTGGTGGAAAAAAAAACAGTCGTGGATACCAAGTCACCGACGAATAAGGGGTCAAACTGGAGACGCGGCATGTTACCGGGCCAGTTTCACGGTGCGACGGCCAAGTGGAGGACTCCCTGGCCGAGTCGCCAACAGCCACTATTTAGTATTTACCAGTACGCATTCAATAATCTCTTTAGAAGAGGATGGTTTTTTTCTCTCTCATCATGTTAATTCAGAGGTTTCGGCTTTTTGGCGTCTATTAGTCTGCTAACCCTAACCACTAGTTTCCTGTCGTCTTTGCGTTGTTCGTCGTGAGGCTTATCAAAACTGCCAGCTCCACAGGATGGTGAGTTTTTCATTTAAAAATCACTACTAAAGATTTTTCTTTGACTGCATATATTGTGACTATTGTCTCAGGTCACACTATATCACAGTCGTCGTGCTATATTGCAATTACCTAATTCATCAACTTTTTAGAGCCGTGCATCCGAACTGTCATCCGTCATCAGCCCACTCTCCTCTTTATACGGGTTTAGAATCAATCTGAGACGTAGCAACATTGGCACACGGCAAAGGCCAACAATCGCCCCTTTACCTTTTGCCTTTTGGCTTCTCTAACCCTCTTGTCCGAGTCATGCTTAAGCATTCATTGGCTCATCGGCCCTCGACTCTCCTCCCGGAGATCAAAGTCTTGATTGGCCCGATCGACCGTCGCTTCTATTATTTCCTCTTGTCCGAGTCTCTCGCTAGCTTCTATTGGCAACTGGCTTGCTGATGGCTGGCTGCATCGGCGCCCGACAGGGTTCCCCGCGTTGTACGCGCACGACCACTCACAGCATGCCCAGCCAGAGCCTTGTTTGACCTGGATGCTGCCAACATCATGACTGAAATCACCCGTCAAAACGAGGAATATGCGGCAGTATAATAAGATTTTTTTTTTCGCAGTATGGAGATTGCACATGATGGACATCTCATGTGCGGAGACTGCGCTGATCACAAAGCGATAACGTAGGTACAGTACATACGCGGCGCGAAAAGCTTATCGCAACTTGAACAAGCGCCAAGACGCTGCCACGCAGCTGTTCGCTACCCAATCTGACCTCTGATAAACCTAGTGTGAATTCAATACTGTTATCAATGATGCAGGTCTTGGCCGCTCATATGCGGGGTAAAATGCTTCCAATACAAAGGTTGTGCAGCGATAGCTGCCTCGACTCCCCCGCACGAGGCGTCCTTGGACTAAACTATATAACTCTGCACGTAGCTCGAATGGTTAAACCCCAAATTCCGATTTCGTAGCATTGAAATTATTCCAATAAAAAGTCGAGTCTATAGTCGCACTCCTTGCTTCAACATTGTCGACATGCCTGTCAAGATCCGTACTGCCCAGTCCGTCTCCCTTGACGTGCCCGCGGAACAGCAGCCCTATCTGCACAACCGCTGGCATCCAGATGGTAAGTCGCTTGACTTCTCCCGACAAGACTAAATTCCAAAAAAAAAAAAAAAATACTTATACTCACCTTCTTTCCAGTCCCCAGCATTGGCACGATTGAGCCAGGTGAGACTGTCAAGATTGAATGCCTCGACTGGACCGGCGGCCAAATCGGCAACAACGACAGCGCCAACGACGTGCGCGACGTCGAGCTCAACAAGTGCCACTATCTTACGGGGCCCTTTGACATTAACGGCGCCGAGCCGGGCGACCTGCTCGTCGTCAACATCACCGACATTCAGCCTTTTGACGATGCCCCCTGGGGCTTCACCGGCATCTTTGACCGCGACAACGGCGGCGGCTTCCTCGACGAGCACTACCCGCGCGCCGCCAAGGCCATCTGGGACTTTGACGGCATCTACTGCTCCAGCCGCCACATTCCCGGCGTGCGATTTCCGGGCCTGATCCACCCGGGCATCCTCGGCTGCGCGCCCTCCCCCGAGCTCCTCGCCGAGTGGAACCGCCGCGAGGCCGGCCTCGTCCAAGCCGGCGCCACCACCCACCCGGGCAAGACGCTCGCGCACCTGCCCGATGAAAAGTACGCGCACGCGGGGAAAGCCGAGGGGGATCTCCGGGAGCGCATCATGAAGGAGGGCGCGCGCACGGTGCCGGGACGCCCCGAGCACGGCGGCAACGTCGACATTTGCAACATTTCGCGCGGCTCCAAGACGTACCTGCCCGTGCACGTGGCCGGCGCCAAGTTTTCCGTCGGCGACTTGCACTTTAGCCAGGGCGACGGCGAGATTAGCTTTTGCGGCGCCATTGAAATGGCCGGCGTCATCAGCGTCAAGTTTGGCCTCATCAAGAACGGCGTCCGGTCGCGGAGCGTCCCGCACCCCGTCTTCCTCCCCGGCGAGGTGCAGCCGCACTACGGGCCCTCGCGCTACCTCACCTTTGAGGGCTTCTCCGTCGACGAGCACGGCAAGCAGCACTACATGGACGCCACGGTTGCGTATCGGCAGGCCTGTCTTCGGTCCATTGAATATCTGAAGCAGTTTGGTGAGTTTTTTTTTTTCTTTTTTCTTTTTTTTTTTTTTTGCGGCGCCGGCCCTGTTTTTCTACACTATACATCTTGGTGGCTGGCTAATTTTTTTTTTTGTTTTTTGCGTGAAATTATTAGGATACTCGGGCGAGCAGATCTATCTCTTGCTGTCGTGCGCCCCAGTGCGAGGCTCGATTGCTGGAATCGTGGATAAACCCAACGCTTGCACGACTCTGGGTGTTCCCATGGATATTTTCGACTTTGACATTTCCATCGAGGCTGAGCCTGTCAAGCGGGAATTGGGATCTTGTGCGTACACTAGCTAGAAAGGCACATGTAACAGATTTGATTTGGGGCGTGGAGGGCCTGGGGCTGAGGAGCGGGTGCGGTTGCAGCGGCGTGAGGGCGTTGTGCGTTGTGTAGTTGGGTTGATAATCATTTTATAATTTTGCTTGCCGAGTCTAACTGCCTTGACACTACATATGCTTCAAAAGGCAGATGAACCCGGCGAGATGCTCGCTACAAGGGTACGTTCGGACCGATCTGTGGTCAACTTCAGACAGATCTCGCTCGTAGTCAGGCAGTTTCTGCCCACATGCAGGTTATGCACATACAGATTGTGCACATGCAGATTGTGCTGTGCAATTCCGATCCAGTAGCTGGTCTCTGGGGTAACTGTCTACTGGCGATTCCGGGGCATCTCACCACCAACCGTAAGCCTTGACCCCCAGCACGCATCTTTAATCCACCCCGGATATTAAATAGCCCAAGACATGCATAAGACGTAGCTCAGCTTTTTGCATCTACATTCCAAGGCCAAGTCATTTCATAGGTCGTAAGAAATAGGCAACGTCCGCTGCCAAAGATGAGACTCTTTGCTCTTCTTGTACATGGTCTCTGTGCTCTGGCCTGTACCGCCCTGGCGGATGCGCAGGATGCAAACGACATGGCGACCTTGTTCCGGCGACGAGTGGCTGATCTCGCCGAGTTTTCCGACCCCGCGTGGTTTGGCAACGTATCGAAATGGATCGACACGCAAAAGCCAGACGGTACATGGGCAGATGTCAATTATCTCTCTGGATGTGCCGCGCGTGAGTTTCAGACCTCGACCTGATGGGACAAGATGACATTGGCTGACCAGCAGGAACGGCTCAAGGACGCGCCAACTGGCCGATTCAGGAGCACTGGAACCGCATCATCACGTTGGCGGCAGCATGGAGCGGCGTCAGCTCGGTAGCGGATCCGAAATGGAGCAACAGCACCGAGGCATGGGAGGCGATGTCGAATGGCCTGGATTACTGGTTCAAAAACGACTATAAACCCGCCGCATGCCTAGGTAACGGCGGCAATGCGTGAGTTTCCCTGCGTTTTCGCACATTGCTGCACTGCCAACTGACTGACCTGAACAGCGCGCTGGGCTGCCCGTGTGGCACGCCGGGGCTATGGAACACTGTGAGTCTCGGCGAATTCCCATGATGCCATGGAAGACGCTAAATTTGTCCCGGAACCCGACGTCATCAGAATTGGTATGGACAGGCTGTATTGATACCCCAGCTGAGCTCTACGGCTTGTCTGCTGGCGCGGGACGGACACCTTTCTCAGGAGCAGCACAAAGGATGCATCCGCTTGACTGAGCGCACATACGACAACATTGACCGGTCCTACGGCACCGGAGGCAACCTCACCGCCGCCAATGTAAGTGCATACGTGGTTAGGGGGGGGTGAATGCAACGTGTGTGCGGTGCCGACTCGTTTGATTCTCTAGATAGTTCTCGTTTTGCAGAGCGCAGTCAGCCTGGGCTTGTTCACCAACAATGTCACCATTGTTGAGAGCGCCATGAAGAGGGCATTTAGCGTCATGACGGTGAGTGAAAGAAAATTGCAGGCAACTTTTAGCAAAGCGTCTAATTCACGCGTCTAGTTTTCTGATGAGGCGATGCAAGACGGCATTCATAGGGACGGCTCGTTTTTGCAACACAACGGCATACTGTACAATGGCAATTACGGAAAAGACTTGGTGCGTCACCGAGCTTGTATACAGAATGCGAGTATTGAAAACTTGGACAGCTAACTTGAATGCGACAGCTCAACATCTTTATTCAACTGCAAGGCGAGGCCGTCGGCACGCGATTCGCTGCGAATGACGCCACCCGGGAAGCCATGTCGACGTTTATTAAAGGCAACGAGTGGATGATCTTTACAGATATGAAAACGCGGCAGCAACACTGGGATTTTGTAAGTTGTTCATCCTGTTACGAAGCAAACCGGTTTAACCCTAAGCGAGTATATAGAATACCATTGGCCGTTTCGTCAGCTTTCCTACCAAGGACCTGCAAGCCAGTGCCGACATCAACTTTAATGTCACCAAGCTAGCACGAGCAGTGGCCGATTTTGACGGCCCGTACAATGTAAACGACACAATCAACAGGTTAAAGTCCAATGGTACCGAACAGCTCATTGGGAACAGAGGATTCTGGGCAAGCGACTACATGGTATGTCACCATGCTCACAACCGACTTGGTGACCTACTAACACACTCGCCGCAGGTACACCGGCGACCGTCCTTTATCATCGCAAACAAGATGCTGTCCACACGGTCGACCAACTCGGAGCTCGTCAACGGCGCCAACCCGCTCGGCTACCATCTCGGCCAGGGCACGCTCTTCACCTACGTCGACGGCACCGAGTACGCCGACATTTGGGCCTCGCGGGACTGGAACCTCATCCCGGGCACAACCGTCGTCCGCAACCGACCTTTCCTGGCGGCGAACAAGGTCAAATACCAGGGCAAACGGGACTTTGTGGGCGTGGTGAGCGACGGTCACGTCGGCACGGCCGTTGAGGACTACCAGGACCCCCTGGATGGGCACATTTCCTACAAAAAGGCCTGGTTCTTCCTCGGCGACGCGGTGCTCGTCAGTGTCGTGGATGTACAAACCAAGAATGCGAGCGGCGACGAGCCGATAATCACCGTGCTGGACAACCGCGCAAAAGCGGACGGCGGTGCGTTTGTCGACGGCAACAAGATTGAGCTCAGCACCAACAGGGACACCAGGGCGGTTGGCTCGACGCTCTGGTACGGCGGAAACGGTTACATGTCGTACGACGCGCCCTTTCATCTTACCTTGTCCGAAGGCGAGCGCACAGGCAACTGGTCCGCCATTTCAACGTCGACGGCCGGATCAGCGACGGTGCCCATCTTTTCCGCCTACACTACCGTCAACGAATCAAAAACGGCAACAACATCGTATGCCGTGTTTCCCGCAATCAGCCCCGAAAAGCTGGCCCAGGAAGCTCAAACGCCGTCGTGGAAGCCCATCAACGGCGAGGCCATCTCTGGCGCGGCGGGACAACAGGGCATCTTGAGTGTCGTGTTTTGGCCGCCGGGCGGAAGAAGCGACCACCGCCGCTCGCTCATTGTCAACCTCGCGGATGTAGGATGGGCGCGAGGGAGCGGCACGGTCAAGGTGACGGCCGGCCAGCCGGGCGTGTTTCTGATCACTGGCGGCCGCGGGACGGGCGAGGAGGGCGACAAGGGCGTGAAGAAGCTGGTGGTGACGGCGGCGGATCCGACGCAGAAGCTCGAGACCATGACGCTGGAGCTTGAATTTACGACGAGCCCTGGCGACGAGGACGGGGAGGAGGAGGAGGCGAATACGGAGGCGTGCGGTGTGGCGGTCAAGGCTGAGATTAGGTTGGCGTTTGCGCTGCCAAAGGGCGGCATGGCTGGCTCTTCGGTGACGCGGGAGGTTGTTCTGGCACATGGCATGAGCGGGCCCAGATCAAGAGACAAGGCCTAGATGTCGAGGCAAGGCTCGGCGGAAGAAATAAAAGTCAGAAACAGGAAAAGTGCTTGGTGAAGCAGATAGTCTGGCGCGCTGACATGGTGGCGTCTACGAGCATACCTAGTGACTCTGGTACGGGACAGTCTGCCGCTCCAGTGCCAGCCATGCACCGTGCACGAGGAAATAGCAAACAAACATAGCACTACAAAATCAATTTGTATATCTAAATATATTGTCGTCATGACCCTCGACTTCATGCTCAACTCCACAATTCGAATTAATCATGTACAGAAGAGTGAGCAAGCCATAGACCGCGTGCAGTGACTTTGGCTCAAGTTGGTATTGAATTGAAAAAAGAACATCGCAAACAGATAACAATACAACGCTCGAGATCACTCCGCTAATAAATATACACAAATTCGTCATTTTCTTTGTCGGTGAGATCCTTGAAAGCATTCTGCCCAAGGTGCTGCTCCGAAGCCCCCTCTTCACCGCCCGCGGCGTTGTTATCGGCTTGAATATCATGATAGTGCTGCTGCATGGAATGGTCAACAACCTTGGCCTCTTTCCCGTTACGCACGCGCTTCTTCTCCTGCAGCTTGTTGAGCATGACGAGGTTGGCCCACTGGATGAGGATGACTGCGATGAGGGCGATAAAGATGCCAAGGCAGGCGCGCAGGCCGGGCTTGTACTCGGGCGCGTCGGCGCTGTTGAAGAGGATGGGGCCGACAATGTTGCCGGCGGAGCTGGCGGCGTTGTACAGGCTCATGACGACCGACTTCTTGGTGGTGCCGGCCGTGTTGCCAACGATCCAGGTGACGATGAGGGGGTTGCCGCCAAAGAGGAAGGCGAGAAGGTAGTAGCCGACGAGGAGGGCCGCGCGGGCCGAGTCGTCGCGCTTGACAGAGTAGAGCACGGCGAGGCCGGCGACGACGGGCAACACAAAAAGCACGAGGATGGCGCCCTTGAGCTTGGCCTTTTGCGCGAGGTAGCTCGCGAGGAGGATGACTATGAGCTGCAGGGCGCCAAAGGGCATGTTGAGTAGGCTGGACGTGTACTTGTCAAAGTGAAGACCGCTGATGATGAGGGGGCCAAAGGTGTTGGCGACGCTGGCGCCAATGTTGAGCAGCATGGCCATGGTCATCCAGACCCACGACTTGGGCTCCAACATGGCCTCGACGAGGTGCTTCAACTTGAACTCACGGTTGCCCGTGCCCGTCTGGTTCGCGCGGAGTCTTTCAATGGCTTGGACTTTTTCGTCGTCTGTGAGAAAGCGGGCAGAGGGAATGTCGTTGTCGAGTTTCCAATAGACAAAGGGAGCGGAAACGACGGTAATCAAGCCGACGAATAAAAAGATGCTATATCAATGCGTCAGTCAAGATTTTCATCAGCTGCTGGTTGAGATAATGTTTACATTTGCCACTCTTTGAGAAGGTCAGATTTGATATGTCCCAGTCCATACGACAAGGCCGCGGCTATGATTGTGGCGAGGCCATTGGTGCCATACCACGCGGCAATGCGGATGGGCTGCTCGGCACGGCGATACCACTGGCTGGTAATGATGCTGAAGAGCGGCAAGCAGCCGGCCTCGAAGAGACCGAGGAAGAAGCGGGTAGCCAAGAGATGGCTGAAATTGCTGCTGGCAGCCATGCAGGCCTGGGCGATGCCCCAGCCCAGACACAGGGAGGGCATGAGGATGCGGTGGGGGACCTTTACGATGAGGTACGAAGAAAAGGGCTGCCAGGCGAGCTGGGCAATGGCGGCCATGGAGCCGACGAGCGAGTACTGGTTGCCGGTGAGGCCGGTGTCCTCCTTCAGGCCGTAGGTGGCACCGTAGCCAAGGACAGACTTGTCGAGGATCTGGAGAAAGTAGACCCAGACGAGGATGGTGAGGATGACGCGGTCCGTCTTGCGGCAGATGCGGCGGCTGTCCTCCTCGGTGAGACGGACCGGGGCCGCAGCGCCAGTGCCAACGACGGCGGCAGCAACGTCGTCGTGCTTGTTGGCGGGCTTGGTGGTGGGCGGCGGGGAGCTGCTGGCGTCGTCTCCGAGAGAGGGACGCGGACGCATCTCGTGATGGGCGACGTCGTTGTCGTGCTTGGAGTCGTAAGAATCCATCGTGGTTCAGCGAGAAGAAGACGACGACGGTGGACGCGAGTCGGATGCAAGAAGTGGCATGAAGAAGAAGGAGAAATATGTTTCGATGGCAATTGGAGTGAGCAAGTTGTTTATAGCATGGCAAAAGCCAAAGCCTTTGGGTGGGATGCCATCGCCGTTGTGCCAAGTTCGAGTCTGGTCGACAGGTGACTACCGCTTGAGACCAAGCGACAGACTAGAGTAATTTGAGGACTAGTCATGACGCTAACAGCTCTTTCCCCCACTTCCTCCACGCCTGAATTAGCGCCATCGACCTCTGATTGAACCGCTAATAGCAGCCGGCTATAGGGAGCTACAGGTGGCTGCAGCTACTGGTACAGCGGCATTCACAGGACATGACAGCTGGAAAATAGGTACCTAGGTGCTGGGTAAGCTCCAAGCAGCGCTGTTCATGGCTGCATTGTGGCTGTTATAGCGGTCTATTATAGCGGTCTGCAGCTGGCGTGCTCCCCCACGTACCGAGTACCATGTCATCCAGCATCCCTCGAACAAAGGCCATGGTTATTTAGGAAATAAAGAAAGAAAAATCCCATCTTGGCTTGCATTTGATGTCTCGGAGCTACATCTGCGGATTCTTCTTTTTAAACATTCGATGACACGAGTGTGATGATGTAGACCGCTCAATCCTTGTCTTGGCCGGCAGTTTTCGGGAATCCAAAGGGCGTACAGGGTGCAATGAGTCAATTGCCGAACTTATAGCCGTCGCCCATTACCGAGCACCACCACCTGCTACCCACGCCACTTCCTCCGGCAATGCTCTCGTGCAAGCCCAAATAAAAAGAGGCTCTGCCACAACAAACATCTACGGAGCCTATTAATTTCATGCGCGCCCGGCAATGATCCGATGGTTCCCAGATCGTGCCAGCATTTGCGTCCAATCCTTCCTGGGCTGGTTGTGCTTTCAAAAAAAAAAAAAGAAAGAAAAGAAAATGATATTAAAGCAATCAAGTCAATGCCCATCTGACATACCGCGAGACACACCATGAACAAGGTCAACGTCCCCCAGATTCATTGTCCCGCAGGCAAGCATCTTGTCTTCCCGCCTCCGTGGGGTGCTGTGATGGCATTCTGCGGGGAAGCCCGATCATAAGCCGACTGGCGATTGATACTCAAAAGCCGAGCGCCGTTTGATCCTCGGCGAACCAGCAATAGCCGTTTCGCACCATCTTCTCGAGGCTCTAATTTGCTAATAAGTTAGTAAATGGGTAGCCTGAATATTGACATCAATCAGCCTCCAGGAGCGCTTTGTTTTTTGTTATGTCATTGTTCAATACTACCCCTCTTTGACGTCGAAACTCCTTTCACATCGGAACCCGTTTCCGCACACCGAAATGACTGCGTCTGCTCCCCTACAGCCCACCGTCCTGGTCGTCTGCGGCCCCGCGGCATCAGGCAAAAGCTCCATCGCCCAGGCTTTGGCCGACGAGTTTGCATTCCAGTACATTGAAGGCGACAGCGTACGATTTCTCTTCAACTCCTCGTGTTCAATGCGCCATACCTGATATTTGCTCTCGAAACTGACTTGTAACCTTGACCTTTCAGCATCACCCGCAAAGCTCCATTGACAAGATGAGCAGCGGTATACCGCTCACAGACAACGATAGGTGGGACTGGCTCGTCGGGCTTCGGGACCTCGCCAAGGAGACGCTGCAAGCAGGCCACCGTGGCGTTGTCGTGTCCTGCAGCGCTCTGAAACATACATACAGAGATGTCATCCGGATCCTTACCGAGCAACAGCCCGGGGTCTTGCTGCGGTTCATCTACCTCAAAGTCAGCCCCGAGGTTCTACTGGCCAGAATCAAGGCAAGAAGCGGCCATTTTATGAAGGACAGTATGCTCAAGAGCCAACTGGACAGCCTAGAGGAACCACGTATTCACGAAACGGACGTCCTGACTGTTGACGCCGATGTTGGTTTGTCTGACGTCACGAGAAACGTGATTTCCAGCGTGCGAACTGCTGCCATTTTTTAAAGGATGGCGATCTTGAAAATAGACTATGAGGGAATATAAGTAGATGAAATGATAATCGAACGACTTTCGAAACAAAACAAATTCTGCATTCAATTTATGACAGTGGATTTCATCCCAGTTTCTGTTATTGCTGTATCGTGGCGGCTATTGGCAGGCATGTCCAGGTGGGGAGCCTGGCGCGGGGATTCCATCAGTCTGCACTATTGGCGGCGCCATACCGTGACCTGACTTCTGCTTGGCTCTTCCACAAAACAAGACTGCCAAATTAACTAATCATTTGCAAGATGACGACTCTATCTCTTAACGAAGTTGACAATCGCGTTCAGGGTCGGCTTGCCCTAGTTACAGGAGCGAGGTGAGGGACCTGCGGGCCGCGGTCGCATACCGCCATCAGGGCAGCCCCCTTGTTATTAACTGGTCATGATAATAGTGGCGGGATAGGCTCCGGGTGCGCCAAGGGTTTGGCAGCAGATGGTTGCGATGTAGCCCTGCACTACTCGTCGAGCAAGGTTCGTCGACAAACGCTTGCTTCGTCCCGAAATCGACGGGGAGGGGGGGGTTAAAGGGGGCTGACTGCGCGCCATTTCTAGGACAAAGCAGAGGCGCTGGCGTCGGAGCTCAGAGCGCTGTACCCGGCGCAGCTCTTCGTGACCGTGTCCGCGGATCTGACCTCGCGCGAGGCCACGCGGGCTCTCGTGCCCAATCTGCTGGCGCTGCCCGACGTCGTCGCAGCCAAGCACACGGCCGTGTCGATTCTCGTCGCCAACGCCGGGCTGGGCCGGCGCATCCGCGACCCCAAGGACATTGAAGAGTCCGACTGGGACGAGATCATGGAGGTGAATGCGCGCAGCCAGTTTGTCGTGACCCGGGCGGCGCTGCAGGGCATGCGCGCGCAGGGCTGGGGCCGCGTCATTCTGATCGGCAGCATCGCGGGCCACGGCGGCGGCATCAACGGCTGCCACTACGCCGCGTCCAAGGGCGCGCTGTGCTCCATGGGCAAGAACCTGGCGACGGTGCTGGCCGCAGAGGGCATCACGGTCAATATTGTGAGTTTGAACTACGTGGGACGATGAATTGATTTGTCGCGCGCGCCGAGAGGCTAATGAGATCCCTATTTTTTGTGTCAGGTGTCGCCGGCCATGATTGGGGCGACGGGAATGATTCCAACACCAAAGTCAAGGTGAGGCTGGTATTCATAATGTGGAATGGACAGAGACTAATTTTCTATTGTAGGACCTGGACAAAGGGTACGGATATCGATGCGCTCAAAGAGCAGGACCCGGGTTTGGGCATTGCAGCGAGTGTGCCTGTTCACCGCCTTGGGCTTCCAGAAGAAGTGGCCAGTGTTGTGTCAATGTAAGTGGTAATGTTTGGCATCTTTATTGTCATTGTTTCCGTCTGTTCTCTCTCTTGAATTTTTCCATCTGTATTAAATAATTCTAGGTTTGCCAAGACGGGATATTTGACAGGGCAGGATATTGTGCTTGGGGGTGGTTTGAAATAGAGGAAAGCAGGACAATAATATATACTGGTATACATTTGTTTCTGTGAAGTGCGCCTGAAAATTCAGTAGGTTTCACCCGAGCATGTTCGGTATAATGCCATCTCTGCTTGGATTGGCCTGAGCTTGCTTCAGTTTGATTATGCTTGCATCCTGCTTTAAATTGTGCTGCGCCGGCATTTGCCGTAATGCTCGGCGTCGGCTTTTGCTGCTTCCGGATCTGGCTGTCGCGGCGCCACCAAGCTGGTACGGCCTGGGTTACCTGGGTGGCACGGTTCAACCGGCTTCAGCCTTGGCTCTTCCATCAACGTCCCCCGTGCAATTACCGGGCCATACCTTGCTTCCCCAGTCCGCCCTCTTCCCGCCCGCTGCCAAAATTCGCCTGGTCGGCTTCTGCCCCCCACAGAACTTGCCTCCTCCAAACCCCATTTTCCCGGTCGGCCATCTCGGCCATCTCGCGATTTACCAGTTTGTCTAACGGCAACCCGATGATGACCCACCCCAGCAAAGGAAAGCGTGTATCGCGCGCTTGCATATCGTGCCGGTCGAGAAAGACAAGATGTGATCTGTAAGCCACGCCCATTCGATCCCTCGACCCCCCGGTTCAGTGCTGTTTGCATGTGTGCGCGCTGCGCCCGATTCCCCCGCCGCGCAGAGCCACCGCGCAACGGCCAGCGCTCTTTTTCATTTTCTCTCCTCCCTTTACCTTGGCCCGCAGCCTGCTCGTGACGGGAACGATTTATTTATTCATTGCAATTGCTGTAGAGATTCTACCGGCTCGCCTGGTACGCCGCCGTGTCAGCGCTGCATAGAAGAGAAGCGCGAATGCGTGCTCGCTACATCGCGGCGTGGAGGCCGTCGTGTCCGCAAGAAGAGGCCGCTCGACGAGTCTGGAGCCCGCGCCGCAACGGACGTAAGCAGCGTCAGCATGGGCGGCGGTCCGCTGCACACGCCGGTGCGGCAGCCGGCGATGCGCGATGGCCACGGCATCGATACCTGGCCGCACGGTGGCCCCGCGCAGCAACAGGATCCATCCTGGACAGGCGACGGCTCTGCATCCCGGACCGACGCCTCGCAGTCGGCGTCGCGTCGGAGCTCAGTCGTCCTCGACGGTCATCTTGCATCCGCTGACTTGCTAAATCCCTCGGATGCGCTCGACTTGTTGGCGCAGGTGGCCGACTTGGAGCCTGGACACAGCGACAAAGACGCCATGCCGGTGCGGACAGCAAATTCAAGGCAGCCGTCTCGCGATCTAAATCTACGATATCCGCCCATATCCGATGGCGCGCTGGGCTTTGCCGACGCTGCGGCCTTGATTCAGCAGTAAGCCTGTCTAGAAACTGCCTGCTTGGGCTGTCCATTAACCGACACACGCTTCTCTAGTTATCACGAAAACTTTCATCCCTTTTTTCCCGTCGTGTACAAGTCCATATTCGACGGCCACATCTCAGACTGGATCGAAAAGGAACCTCACGTCCTCACAGCAGTCCTCACCGTCGCATCCAAAGAAGAGCCTTCGTGGCAGAGAGCTCACGAGGCCTGCTCGCGGCACATGGAAAGCCTCCTGTCGCCGCTCATCTACGGCGGCGTCACCACAGTCGGAGCTGTGGAGGCGCTGCTAATTCTTGCCGAATGGGCGCCTCAGCCACCGCACGAGATATCCTCTATTGGCTGCGGCAAAGAAGACTATGGTGCTTGGATGCTGGTGGGCGTTGCTATACGGCTTGGCTACCTGCAGAGACTAGAACAGACGGGCTTGCAAGACCCTCCAGATAGTCAATCAGAGAGCTTCAGTCGCAAAAAGATTGCCTGGGCTGGTAAGTTGCTCGCCGTTATGTCCGTGGAATGACAACTGACCAAGGCTACCAGCATGCTACATGAGTGATCGCCAAGTTTCAATACGCCTTGGAAAAGGATTCTGGTCTCGAGGGCCAGGCCCAGCATCGAATCTACGTGCCGTCGATTTTCCTTCGCTACAGTTGCAGCACCTAGGGCCTGATAATATGGGGCTCCTATTTCAGGCGCAGCTCGAACTGACTCAGCTGTTCAGCAATGCTCATGATATTCTATACTCTTCGACCAGCCATCGCGAACAGTTGTACGTCGGTGGTGAATATGTTCGTTATATTGTATGCTACCCCCATTTACTCAGTCAACAAAATTCTCGCTAACAAGACTAGGACGACTTTGCTGCTGTTTTGAGAAAGTGGAAGATGACATGGGGAAGCTTCAGCTGTAAGTTTGCTATACATAGTTTGTTAGTTGCCTTCTGACAGTTGATTGCAGTCACGCCGCACGTCAAGGCCTCTTTGATACTATCATACGACTTTTTGCGCCTGTATATAAATGCCTTTGCATTTCAGGCGACCATGAACAGAGCTGCGGCAAAGACACGCAAAGCAAACAAGAGCCACATCACAGGTCCGCTATTTGCAGACTTGGCCGCAGCACCGGATGCCCGGTTCATTTACGAGTCGATTGACGCTGCCAACTCTCTTCTCAGCATCCTCAACAGCTTCATCGACCCGGTTGCAGGCTTAAAGTATATGCCGCTCAAGTATTCGCTGTTTGTGATTTATGCTGCCGTTTTTCTCTTCAAGGTGCGTACCAACAGGGCCTTTTCTGTGACACCATCTGATCAATGTAGGCTTGGAGCGCGGGCGCGATTAGCAATGAAGGCATCACTGGGATGAGGCGCGCCATTCTCGGAACCATTGCGCAGCTGCAAAAGACGTCGACCAGTACGCAGAGCATCGGACACCGATATGCGCGATCGTTGCGCCTGCTGTGGAGGAAACGACCAACCAAGCGGGGCTCGAAGCACGACAACAACCAGACGTCTCAGCCCGCGCCGAATGTTCCTCCGGAGCATTCGATGTCCGGACCTCACGGCAATTTCGACGGCGGCTTGCAAGGGGGGATCGAATTGGATGCGTTGAATGGGTTCTCATGGCGAGATTTAGACTCGCTGGGGCAGTACATCTCCAACGATGCGTCCATTCATACCACGGACGGCGTATTGACCACGCCTGAATTCGATTCAGAGCATGGCGCGAATCCTGTCGAGGGGCTGCCAGTTGACTTTGGATATCAAAACATGTGGAGTGGTGGTGATATAATTTTTTAGTGTATTCATAATGATTTCAAGGCGGTTGTGCTTGAGTCTCGGCTTGTAATGCGACAGAGGCTCGGTGAATGATTTGTCCAAAAGTACATACCCAAGCCATACGAGCTATAATTCGTTATTATATGTACCATTGCAAGCGTCGGAGCCAGAGAAGAATTTGATGAGCCGGAGATGGTACCCGGGGTCCCGGAGTGAAACGGAGTCGCAGTCGGCAACGCGTTGGGCAAAATGAACGAGGTGGCGTCACGTGCCGCAGCAGTGGTGAGCCGCGACGACGGGCGCATTGCTGCTGGGGGTCTTTTGCGCCCGCCTGCTGAATACTCGAACACGCTGCTCCCCCCCCCCCCCCCTCGTGCGCCCTCTTTTTTGTCATCTCGACAGATGGCTTCCATGGCCAGCAATTGGACGCAGTCAACGAGGCTGGTGGCGCAGAAGGCGTCGGCGTCGGCGTCATCGTCGGCGTCGTGGTCGGTGTTGCATAGGATTTGCAGGCCAGGAGGAGCAGTCGCCAACACCATCAAGGCTGGCTTCCACTCAGCTGCGGCCCATCAGCGGCCACAGCCGGCATCCTCAGCACATTTTTACAGTGGCTGTTCGACGTAAGTTGCGGGAAGCACCGAGGAAGATTTCTTTTTTATCACGCCGCATGCGAAGCCCCCCCTTGAAGTGCTAGCTGCATGGAGCTAGTGGCTCACTGCCGGCAACCTCTACAACTTCTACTCCAGGACGTGCAGGCGGGCTGTCAGTGGCTGGTGAGGTAAATCAGGGTAATTCAGTGTTTGATGCAACGCCTGATTTGCACTGCATACAGCCAAAACCCAGCCAAAACCCAGCCACTGTTGTATCCGCTACTTTCGTCAACAAGTGGCACCGATTGGGCGCGAGGGTTTAAGCAGCCAAAAAAATGGCTTATCCACTCGCCGTCCATCTGCCC
>JARJPL010000553.1:0-59116 GCA_030782805.1 Aschersonia sp. MBC 622
TTTTTTAATTTTGGCTTTTTTTTTTTGGGTTTTTTTTTTTTTTTTTTTTTTTTTTTTTTCATTCCGTACTGTAATTCTTCTTCCTTGATAGTTGCTGGCTCCTTGATACAGCAGCGCGGCACCATTTTACAACAATTGAGGACCTTGAAGAAGACTAATCCGCGAGAACATACTTTTGGCTCCAGGAACTAGCGCTGTCTTTCCCCCAATGCCTGTACAAGTGATTCAAGCAAGAATCTGCTCAGGATACGGGTTTATCCTAATTATTACGCTTAATGTGGCATGGGAGCAGTAAAGAATGAACTTTGCGCATGTGCCAAGGCCTGCATACATAAAAAAGTCTATTAGTTGCCAACTCCAGAGCTGGCGAGTTTAGGCCGAGCCAGTAGGTGTTCATCTACCGAAAACGGCGAAAAGACCTCGCTGCTGCCCGGCACGATGCATAGTTGATGCATGAGGTATGGTGCATGCAATGCATGGCTGCCTGACAGGAGGGGGGGAGCAACGGAAACCGCTCGCGGGCAAAGGGTTCATCTTCGCCAGCTGAAGCTACTGCAAGTCCCCCTTTGGTTTAATATGGGCGGCAAGGCAACAGCCCGGAACGCGGGCACTTGAAGCAGACCGGTAAATACGTCTGCCCGGGGAATGAGCTGACATTACCTTAAAAAAGTACAAATGTCTCATTGTAGTTACTGTGGGCGCAAAGTCAGCTGCCTTCCGATAAAGAGGGTTACACATCCGAACTCATTCTTGTTGTATTTTTCTCGGCCCCTCTGACCATTTTTGTCCCTCTCCAAGCTTTTCGCTCCCCAAATCGTTTTGCTTCTTCCTCAGTAGCTTCAGCCGATAATATGCGTGAGATAGTAAGTCCCGTCTTGAACCATCGCGACGAGCTACACCAGCCTCTCGATGCATTGCTAACAATTGCCTCTCGCTTCCCACAGGTCCATCTTCAGACAGGCCAATGCGTAAGTGATACTCATCAATATTTTCCCGCCAAAATTTGAATCTGAAGCGCATCTATAGGGCAACCAAGTCGGCAGCGCCTTTTGGCAGACCATCTCTGCCGAGCATGGCCTCGACAGCCAGGGCGCCTATCATGGCTCCTCCGACCTTCAGCTTGAACGCATGGACGTCTACTTTAACGAGGTACGAATGGAAGAAAAATTCATCTTTTCAAAGTCCAATCCTTTACGGCGTAGTCGATGATGCCAATCCACAATTCACATCTCTTAGGCTTCCGATCGCTACGTGCCCCGCGCGGTCCTCATCGATCTCGAGCCGGGCACGATGGATGCCGTGCGCGCTGGGCCCCTCGGCCAGCTATTCCGCCCCGACAACTTTGTGTTTGGCCAGTCCGGCGCCGGAAACAACTGGGCCAAGGGCCATTACACCGAGGGTGCCGAGCTTGTCGACGAGGTCCTCGACGTGGTCCGCCGGGAAGCCGAGGGCTGCGAGTGCCTCCAGGGCTTTCAGATTACGCACTCGCTCGGCGGCGGCACGGGATCCGGCATGGGTACTCTGCTGATTGCCAAGATCCGCGAGGAATTCCCGGATCGCATGATGGCGACGTACTCGATTGTGCCGTCCCCTGGCAACTCGGACACCGTCGTCGAGCCGTACAACGCTACTCTGTCGGTCCATCAGCTGGTCGAAAATTCTGACGCGACGTTTTGCATCGATAACCAGGCGCTATATGACATTTGCTCGCGGACCTTGAAGCTTTCTGAGCCTTCCTATGGCGACCTCAACCATTTGGTGTCTGTGGTCATGTCGGGCATTACAACGTGCCTTCGCTTCCCCGGCCAGCTAAACTCGGACCTGCGCAAAATGGCTGTCAACTTGGTGCCCTTTCCTCGTCTCCATTTCTTCACCGTCGGCTTCGCCCCCTTGACCGGTCGAGGCTCTCACTCGTTCCGGGCCGTGTCCGTCTCGGAGCTTACCCAGCAAATGTTTGACCCAAAGAACATGATGGCCGCGTCCGACTTTCGCAACGGCCGTTTCCTGACCTGTTGCGCCATCTTGTATGTATATATCTATCTGACTCAAAACTTGGGAGTTGCCAAATGTCACGTTAGAAAAAAACTGTCTCTCTGACCCACCCTCGATTTTTGAAATAGTCGCGGCAAAGTTGCAATGAAGGAAGTCGAAGACCAAATGCGCAAGGTCCAAAACAGAAACTCTTCATATTTCGTCGATTGGATCTCCAACAATATCCAAAACGCGCTCTGTTCTGTACCGCCCAAAGGCCTCAGAATGGCGTCCACGTTTATCGGCAATTCAACATCCATTCAGGACATTTTCAAGCGCGTCGATGCCCAGTTTTCCGTCATGTTTCGACGCAAGGCATTCTTGCATTGGTATACAGGCGAAGGCATGGACGAGATGGAATTCACCGAGGCCGAATCAAACATGAAGGACCTCATCTCCGAGTATCAGCAGTATCAGGAAGCAAGTGCCGCTGATGGGGATGACGAGGAGTACGAGGAAGAGCTGCCGTTGGACAAGGACGCGTGATTGTCTATCTGTCGCTGGTGTGAAACTTTTTGATCTTGTCTACAATTCTACAAAAGCGGTTGCCATAGTTGGCCTTTAAAGTAGTCTGGAGCTGATGCTATTGTCGCTTAATATTCCGTCTGATATGATTTGCAAGGAACTTGGCGTCCAAGAAGTGGCGGGACCAGCAGGGTTCGAATAATTCTATTATGGACACGACGCTTTTATAATCTCGTACTCTTGACAACGCCAACATTGATACCCGACTGCTCTCCCTTGTATCCGCCCTTGGGCTCACCGCCCTGCCAGACGGGCTTCATGCTCTTGAGCTTCTTCTGTTTGGCCTCGTACTGCTTCCTCTTCTTGACTCTGGGATTGCGCACGTCCTTGCTCCTCTTTGGCGTCAGGCCCTTGTTCTTCTCAATCGCATAGTTGATCTTGCGCTTGCCGTCCTCGCCAACCTGCTCCACCTCGACCACGCGGTCGGCCTTGCTGGCGGCGGCGTACGCGGCGTAGCGCGCGGCCTTGTCCTCTCTCTTTTCCTTGGCCTTGTTGGCGACCATGTCGTAGTACTCGTCCTCCTCGCCACGGACCGCCTTGGCGGCGGCGTCGTCGCCCTCGTCACTGTCGTCGCCCAGATCGGCACCGTGCTTGGAGTCTCGCTTGCCGCGCTTCTCGGCGGCGGCGAGCAGTCGGGCCTGGCGGTCGCGGAGACGCTCGCGGTGAGGAATATCCAAATCACCACCGGCGTCACGTCCAGCGCCGGCTCTGCGATTCGCCTTTTGAGCAATCTGAGATGTGTAGAACTTGAGACTCTTCTTGCGAGCAGCCTTGTCGGCGGCAGTTCGGGCATCAAGGGCGTCTTCCTCGCCAAAGTCGGACTCATCGTCTTCCTGGGGCGCGGCGACTGTCCTTGATCTCTTCTTCGACTTGCCATTGGACAACGGCAGGCCATACAGGTCGGCAACAGATGCTTCAATCTCCTTGGCTCTGGCCAGCTGAGCCTTCTTCTTCGCTGCATCAACCTTGTCCTTGGCGGCTTTCTTCTTGCTGCGTTTCTCAACGACAATCTCCGCGCTTGCAGCGGTGTCAACGGCGATTTCACTGTCGACGTCGGCGGCAGATTGTAGGGATTGTAAATTCTGAACCTTGGTCCAAGCATCACGACATTGAACAAGAGTTTCCATGACGTCGTGATCGCGCAATTCTGATGGATCGATGGGCTTCTGAATCTGTCCGGCGTCTCGAGCAGGTGCTGCTAGAATAGCAAAATAGCTAGCAAGAGCAGCGACGTAGCAACCAAGGACCCAGTATTTGACAGACTCGAGAGATTGAGGCGACGTTGAATCGGCGACAGCCTTCAGCTCGACTAGTTTCGGTTGCAGGGTCTCGAATTCGGCGACCAGGTATTCAAATTCCGGGTACCTTGTGACCAGAAGCTGGTATCGATCTTTTGCTGTCATGTCGTCGGTAACCTCGATTTCTTTGAGAACTTCAGTGACAGTCTCCTCGCCATCTTGTGCATCGCCCTCGGCCGCAAGCCACTCATCACCGTCAAAGACAAAGTCTTGTTCCTGCATCTTGGCGAGCTTTTTCTTTTGAATGCGCTTGGCCTCGGCCTCTTCCTCTTGGGCGTCGGCTTCTGTCTCGATCTTGTCGGCATCGTAGTATTCTTTCTTGGAGGATCCCCACCAGCCAGCATCTTCATCTTCCTCTTCCTCTTGGTCGTCTTGGTCGTCGATGGTCTTTTTCTTTGCAACAGTCGAGGCGTTCTTCCCAGAGATAGGAGCGACATCATCTTCGGAATCTGAGTCTTCATAGCCAAGTATCTCTTCATCGGAAAGCTCCATGTCGTCGTCTTGGCGACGACGTTTACTGTCAGGCTCATCGTCGAGCATTATGGTGTCTTGGTTGAGGAAATGTTCGTCTTCAGAATTGGCGACATCTTCGTATGTATTGATGGGGCCGAGACGGGCATCCTTGGGATCGTAGTCTCTTGGGCCTTTGGAGTCGGCATTACGACCGGATGTCTTTCTTTTCTTGCCCATTTTTGCGAATCTATCGTATTGTAGATGGACGGCTGGGCTGGACGGAAAGCCGACATTAGGATTTTCTGGCGACAGGGAAATTTTTGGGCACTGATAAGATAAGGGAAGAAATGTGGGACAGACCAGTCAGTATACGGAACTGACGGACTGGTGTAAATTGATTGATCGCGCCAGGCCCTGCATGAGGCCGACAGAAAGAAATGTCCTAATGGGATCCGCATTCTGAAAAACTCATCATATGGTAAAGTATATCAGCTGCTCCATTTTGTACGGATGGACCATGTTTGCCGCCTTGGCTCGGAGACAAATGACCTGTCGACAGTGCAGGTGATACTCGAGACAGCCAAGTGCTACGAGGCGCGAGTTGGGACCCTCGACTGGAAGTTCCAGCGTGCGTCTTGCCCCGCGAGAGACCCTTGGCCCCACTTAATCAGATGTACCTAACTGGTAGGTACTTAGGTAGGTTCTGACCGCCTAAATAGGTAGCTGCTATTTAGCCAACTATACGCGTACCTATCTACCTTAGGTAGCTAAATAAAATGCACTTATTAACATATGAAGGCGTAGCGCAGTGATAACTACTTATTTCATCATGTTTTACGTAAGGCATGTACCATCCGAAATTATTTATTCAGCCTACCACCTACCCATTCCTAGCCACCCAGCCCTTTCAGGCCACTCTTGGGTATAAAACCGGCTGACGTTGGTGAGAGTTGTCCTGTGTTGGAGAGCAGCGCTGGAATCTACTTGGAGAGGTACCTTAGGTACCTAGGTAGCCTTGACGCCTCGTTGAAGCCGCTAAATTGGGAAATAAGCTTGCGCCATGCCACAGCACTGCATCACGCTGTGCCACCTGTTACATTGTGTCAGGCCTTCCCACCTCAGACCCGCAGCTGTCAACGACGTTCCATAGCTGGTCGCCCGCCGTCAGGTACCTCTCCCGCAGGTGCATCTGCGTCAAGACATGGGGAAAGGGTATCGTTTTATTTTTCGACCTCATTGCATCTCTACCCGTATTTGCAATTACATCATCAAGTAAACAAATAATCTCTCCTCCCCCGCCCAATCGCGGGACACTGACCATATTGCGGGCCACCAAAGTTGTCGGTGTGGAGAGACTCGAGACGCAATCCTACCGTCCACGTGAACCTCGTCTGTCCATACATGCATGGATACGGGCCACACCTCCCTCCTCGAGGTCTGGTGCATCTTCAAAGCACGGGAAGCCGTGCCTCGCGACGCGACCTCAGAGTTGCTTCTTTTCCTTCTTTATTCTGATATTTATACCATCTACCTCAACTTCCTTATGCTGGTTGTCGATACAACCCCTGGTCCGCTCTGCTCGTTCACTGCTACAACCCAGTCCAACTGGGCTGAGCTGTGACTCCGCGGAACTCACCTGACTCGGTTGAGCGATTGCTACCTACCTAGGTACCTTTCTTTATACGCCTCACGAGCGGGCTCCAAAGCTCTGTCTTTGGCAGCAAGATGGACTCCCAGCAGAGCGACGACTACGGCACGCAACAGCAGCCAGATTCTCCACGAGCCTCACGACGACCTTACCACCGACGACATCACTCAACCGCCGAACCTAGCGAACTTTCTCCGCTGTTAAATACCTCTAGATCCCGCATCCGTATAGATAATGGCGGCCGATCCCCGAGACCTATTGGCCGCCTGTCTCGCCATCAGAGCCAAACGGGTTCGTTATCCTCGACTTCTTCTCTAGTCGCGCTGCGAGGTGTATCGGCTAATTACGTTCCGCGGTATACAGGTAGTCTTCGCGGTACGAGACACCACAGTCGGCAGCCTTCGTGGGGTCAGCGCCTTGTTTCCGCACTCGGGGAAGGCCGAAGCAGTCTGGCAGAATCCAAAAGCTCAATATTCCCAGAGGAGCGCGTTTGGTACGACCAATTTACCAGTACCGACTGGGTGCACGATACTATCGCCGATTCACATCGGGTCAAGGCTCTCCGTGCTCGAAAAGATGTGCGAGGCCGAATATTAAACGCTTTAGATGGCGCACAAGGATGGTTTCTCAGTGCCCTGTGTGGTGTCATCATCGCATTGATTGCATACGCTGTCGATGTCACGGAATCTACAGTCTTTGACTTCAAAGATGGTTTCTGTGCTAGAGCTTGGTACTTGGATGAGAAGGTGAGGTTCTCCACTGCGTATCAGCGTGTGGTCCAGCTAATGTGGTGACAGAAATGCTGCCCCAAAGGTGCCTGTGAAGACTGGAAAAGCTGGTCGCAAGCATTTCGAATCCACTCACTTCCAGCACATTGGACCGACTATCTCGTCTATTTGTTCCTAGTCATCGCGCTCGCTACCTTTTCCTGCTGGATTGCGCTTTGGACCAGAACAGTTGTCGCCTCATCTTATCAGCTCACTACTTTGGACGAAAACTTGGCAGCAGAGCAGCTGCCGCAACCAGCAGCTGACCTCGGAACCGACGATAGCTCTAGTCCAGCTCCCGAAGAGGATGTACCGGAAGCAAACCCGCCAATGATATACTACGCCGCTGCAGGAAGCGGTGTTGCCGAGGTCCGAGTCATTCTAAGCGGTTTTGTCCTACACGGTTTCCTTGGCCTCAAGACGCTCGTCATCAAGATGGTCGCGTTGGTATTCTCAGTTGCCTCCGGCCTGAGTCTTGGTAAAGAGGGCCCCTACGTGCACATGGCTGCCTGTGTTGGAAATATCGCTTGCCGCCTATTTTCGAAGTACGATCGTAACGACGCCAAGAGACGCGAGGTTCTATCTGCAGCTGCCGCAGCTGGTGTAGCCGTTGCCTTTGGTGCTCCTCTTGGAGGGGTGTTGTTTGGTCTAGAGGAAGTGTCGTACTTCTTCCCAGCGAAAACCCTCTTCAGAACATTCTTCTGTTGCATTGTCGCCGCACTGTCCCTCAAATTCTTGAATCCTTATGGAACACACAAGATTGTTATGTTTCAAGTTCGATACCTAGTTGACTGGGAATTCTTTGAACTGGGCAGCTTTTTCTTGGTGGGAATTCTTGGCGGTGCACTTGGTGCGCTATTCATCAAAGCGTCCAAATATTGGGCACACACCTTCCGGCGTCTCCAGGTGATCAAAAGATACCCCATGTTTGAAGTTTTTCTCGTTGCATTGATGACAGGTTTGTTGAGCTATTGGAATGCATTGACGAAACTGCCAGTGGCAAAGCTGCTCCTCAACCTCGCGTCTCCTTGCGATGACTCGACTGATGCGAATCGTGACGAGTTAGGCTTGTGTCCCAACTCTGTCGACGACATTCCAGGAATTCTCAAGACTCTTGTAGTTGCGTTTCTCATCAAGGGATTCCTGACCGTCATTACCTTTGGAATCAAGGTTCCTGCGGGCATATACATTCCATCCATGGTTGTTGGTGGTCTCATGGGCCGCATGGTAGGTCACCTGGTTCAGTGGCTTGTTCTGGCGGCTCCCGACTGGAGAATCTGGGGGAACTGCGCCACCGAGGCCGACGGTACCTGCATTCAACCCGGTGTCTATGGGCTGATTGCGGCTGGGGCAACAATGTGTGGTGTCACACGCCTGTCTGTCACACTGGCCGTCATTCTGTTTGAATTGACGGGCAGTCTGGACTATGTTTTGCCATTCTCGTTAACCATTCTGGTGGCGAAATGGACAGCAGATGCAATAGAGCCCAACAGCATTTATGTAAGTGAAAGCTCTTTTTTTGTCCGCGACAAGAAACAGCCCGCTAACCAGGACCAGGACCTACTAACTTCGATGAACGCCTACCCATTCTTAGATAATAAGCACAAGCCTGTCTTTACAGGCGACCTGGCTGATATCATCACACGCTTTCGGCGGGAGAGAGTTATTGACATTACCAACTCCCCACTTGTGGCGGCGACCAAGCTCAGGTCAAAGTTGGAAATTTTGCATCGTGCTGGGGAACTTGATGGCGGGCTACCAATCTTACGACATGATATTCTGGTGGGACTGATTCCAGCGCCGGATCTGGAGTTTGCACTTGATCAACTTGAGGAAGAGGCGACTAGCTTGTGTCTTATGGACCGAGTCCCTAGCATGGACGAGGACGAGGACGACACTGTGGATCCTACTGACTTCACGCCATACATTGACCCTGTAAGTGACTTGACCAATCCTGTTGACACTCTTGAAACACTGCTGACGGTGACTAGGCCCCGGTGGCACTTGATTTGCGGTCTCCGACAGATCTTGTTTACGAGTGTTTTGTAAAGCTTGGTCTACGATACATTTGTGCGACCAAGGATGGACGATATGCAGGCATGATTCACAAAAAAACATTTGTGAAGCACATGCGTGAGAAAGAGGAGGAACAGAGCTAGGCTGGTAGACTACGATTTGGCTCATCAAGGGTCTATGTCTGATGAAGGTGTTGGAGTTGCTGCACGTGGACCATGATTTTATCACCAGTCTTGATATTTTAGCATCGCGTTGCATTGCGTGGGTTACGGCATGCATCTGAAGATCGAATTGTATCACTTTCATTCGCACAGCTGTGTGGCTGATGATTGTTGTCGAGTGTATGCCAGCCAACAATCCGGCCCCCAGTCAAAGTAGAAATTGAGGGCCAGAGTTGCATTAATAAAGGCGAAAGTGAACAAAATTGGACAGGGGGTTTATCTTCCCTATCGTCAAGTCATCTGATCAGTCTCAAGCATAGTGAGAAGTGTATTATGCCGACATCGGGCTGAGACGGGCGGGCTACCTGGGGTATTTATCGTCATGGTGTTTGAGAAGCGCTAGGTAGCCTGAGTTGCTGGGGTAGGCTCAGTTGCGATGGCCATGATCGTTTGAGTGCAACGGAGCCTAGGAGTAGAAAGGCTCTTTTTCTGGACTACAGATTGACCTGTAGACGGACGGAAGGAGATAATCAACACTTATTCCGTAGTAACAATGAGGAAGTAAGGATGCAGAGCACCCTGATTGCCTCTAAAGTTGCCGCAACTGGTCCCGCGATAAACCCGTACCCACTGCAGGCAGAGGCGTGGTTAGCGCTGGCGATTCAGACCAATGAGGAGACAGCGTCGGAGTAAGGCAGTCACTCCGGCCGGCGTAGGACGCGGTCTGCGTTTGATGCTGGTATCGAAACTTGATCTGTAGACAGGAATGACGACAAAAAAGAACGGGAGAAATTAAAGGGCTAACTAACTTTGAGCTCTGATGTTGTTATAATTGATGCATTTCCTTGGAGGAAGAGATATAGAAGCAAAGTCTGTTTAACCGCAGCAACTAGGTAACGACTTGGAAGGCGCCCCATCGGCGTAGACATGGGCGGCTTCGGTGGCCGTGGACCGCGCGATGGATCTCAAACTGTTCGATGCGTTGCGTTTCCCCCAAAGAACAGGGCCTTGAACCCACCAAAAACCCAGTCTCGCGGGGTTGCTTCTCCAACAAAACCCCACTAAAGCCTGCCCCCGGCATCCACCCACCCAGCCACTGCACAGTCCCGGCCTGCCGCCCTCCGGCAGCCAACCGGTGGCCTAGCTGGTGATGAACAAGACACGTTTGAGTCTTGTGCTGTCGTTTTTCTTTTTATTTCCACCAAGTAAGAAAATGCGCCCTCTAACCAACATTACATGCCCACTCAAAAGCAGCCTTATGAGTGGCTGTTGAGACTGTCTGGGTTCTAGAATTACCCCACACAATACGCAACATGGGAGCTGTGGTGCCTCGTTGGGTCCTGCCAAAAAAAAAAGGTCCTACTCCAACCCCGCCGTCTCTCGCCGGGTTTCCCTCCGAGTTCCGTCTCCCTCTTGTCTTGCCTCCTCCTTCTCAACAACACTCCTTTCTTCTTGCATTCTCGTCACCTCTTTCTCTCTCCCTGTTTTGAAACGGTAGCTCGTGGCTTCAGTCTGGTAGTCGAGCGAGAAAACAGTGAGAGCGTCGGTGCCGTCATCGTGCATCAGCCTAGGTAAGCATGACGCCGACGGCGCCTTCCTGTCTGTCACTGGCCACGACCTCGACACACCGTCTCAGTAGCTACACAAAGCAGTCCCAATCCTCGCTAATGTCTATCAGTTCTTGTTCCGTCATATATAGCATTGAAACAAAGGATACCCCCTCGTCTCCGTCATAATGGCCGCCGCCATTAGATCTGCCGTCGGTCGAGGCGCCGCCGCCACTGGGTCGCTGCCTCTGCGCACCGCCGCCGTCGTCCCGGGAGCCATGCGCTTCGCCTCGTCCAAGAGCTTCTTCCCGGAGGAGCCCGAGGCGCCTACTGTCAAGACTGCGATTCCCGGTCCCAACGGCAAAAAGGCCATTTCAGAGCTCGACCAGGTCTTTGACACGCGCAGCGTCAACTTTCTCTCCGACTACAGCAAGAGCATTGGCAATTACATTGCCGACCCTGATGGCAACATGATGCTTGATGTGTACGTTGCCCCAGCAGAGCCTATATACATAAAAACTCAGCCAAGAAGAGTTCACAACTAACATAGAAAACTTGCAGCTATGCGCAAATTGCCTCCATCCCCGTTGGTTACAACAATGCGCACCTTGCCAAGGCCGCTTCCAGCCCGCAGATGGTCAACGCCCTCATCAATCGCCCCGCGCTGGGAAATTTTCCCTCCAGTGACTGGGCCGAGATCCTTAAAACGGGCATCCTCAAGGTCGCTCCCAAGGGTCTGAGCAATGTCTTCACCGCGCTAGCCGGTTCCGACGCCAATGAGCTCGCCTACAAGGCCGCCTTCATCTACCGCCGCCAGCTCGAGCGTGGCGGGCCTGACGTGGAGTTTACCGAGGAAGAGCTTACCTCATCCATGAACAACCAGGCGCCCGGCGCCGCCCAGCTGTCCATCCTATCCTTCAAGACGGCCTTTCACGGCCGTCTCTTTGGCTCCCTGTCCACGACGCGCTCCAAGCCCATCCACAAGCTTGACATTCCCGCCTTTGACTGGCCTCAAGCCGCCTTCCCGCAGCTCAAGTACCCGCTCGAGGAGCACGTCGAGGAGAACCGCAAGGCCGAGCAGGCCTCTCTCGACGAGGTCGAGCACCTCATTCAGAACTGGCACCTGCCGCCCGCCGCCGTCATGGTCGAACCCATCCAGTCCGAGGGCGGTGACAACCACGCCAGCCCCGAATTCTTCCAGAAGCTGCGCGCGCTCACCCGCAAGCACAACGTCCTCCTCATCGCCGATGAGGTCCAGACCGGCGTCGGCGCTACCGGCAAGTTCTGGGCGCACGAGCACTGGAACCTGCAGGACCCTCCGGACATGGTCACCTTTTCGAAAAAGGCCCAGACGGCCGGCTACTACTACGCCTCCCACGCCCTGCGGCCCAATAAGGCCTACCGCCAGTTCAATACCTGGATGGGCGACCCCGCGCGCGCCATGATCTTCCGCGCCATCATTGAGGAGGTAGAGCGCCTCGACCTCGTCAACCACACCGCCCGCGTCGGTGACTACCTCTTTGCCAAGTTGGAGGGCCTTGCCAAGCGCTACCCCGACCACTTCAAGAATCTCCGCGGCAAGGGACAGGGCACCTTTATCGCATTTGACAGCCCCAAGCGCGACCAGTTCCTCGCAAAGGCCAAGGAGTTTGGCATCAACATTGGTGGCTCCGGCGCCTCCGCCGTCCGCCTTCGTCCCATGCTGACGCTGCAGGAGCACCACTGCGATATCCTCGTCGACAGCATGGAGAAGATTGTCAAGGCTCTGTAAGAATATATCACGAGGTAGATGAGAGACACACACTCTCTCTCTTTAGAGGCTAGGGTATGCGCATGAGCCATTTCTTTATTTTGGAGTTGATGTTTATAGCACCCTGCGAGTATGGGAACCGAAAGCAATGTCTTTTATCAAATGCAAAAAAAGGCACAAGTAACCACACGAATTGTCGGGCTATGATTGGAAAAGCTCTAATATATCATATAGGACTACTGTGTGTTCCGTGCCTATTGACTGTTCTTACTAGTAATATGGCAGCCGGCAAAAGGCAGCCGGCAAAAGGCCGTCGGCCAACTGCATCGTTTCTCCACCGTATATGCTCGTCTCCAAGTACAAAGCAGTTTATATTGTCTATCTGTGTATATACCCAGCAAATACTGAACCAAGTCCCAAGAGATAGCCACCGAGATCCTCGTGTCATAACGGGCGTAAAGTCTCCCTCAAATCAACCATGACGCCGCCCAATGCTGGTCGGTAATTAAAACGTGTCGAAAATCATGTCCGAGCAAAATGAATAAATGGAAAAAGGAAAAAAAAAGAATCGAATGTGAAGAAAACATCAATCTCCGTCTCTCGATTTCGGAGTGCCCATAATATCACCGACAGGAGGCAGCCTGTCTGGCGTGCTATTTCTCCGCCTCTTCTTCGTTGATGGAGCAGGCTCTGGAGACTGCCCGTGCACTGGACGTGAATCCTGCATTGCTACTGCTGGCGGCAGAGTTTGAGGGGGATAGTACATTCCAGGCTGGTAAATGTACTGCTGCTGGTGGTGGTCAACGGGCGGCCTTGGCATTAGATGTTGTGGAAGCAGTGGTCGCAGTTCTCGCTTCGCCCGGTCTGCTCTGGAGGGACGGCCACGCTTCTTTGGTGGCGGCTTGGGTGTGCTCGCGGCTCCTTGCGCAGACTTGACGCGCGGACTTTTGCTGTCTGGCATAGTTACAAGGGTCGTGGTCGTTGATGACTTTGGCAGGATGCCGTTGGGCAATGGGCGAGGTAATATCGATGAGGACCCTTGATAGGATGGCGGTTGTGGTGGATGAATGGTAGGTTGCAAGGTGGGCGGCGATCTCATCGCTTGGCTGATGGATGGGTAGTCGCCATGGCTACTACCGGAAGAGTTACGCTCGCGACTGTGGTAAGGCGCAGAAAGTTGCTTCGTTGCAAGCATACATTCATTCATATTGCGACCTATGGATAAGTGTTAGTAGCTAGACAGCTTTGGCAGTGGTCAACTATGAGACCTAGTTGGTAACGCCTTACCTCGCGGTAGCTGCATATTCAGCCAATCTGGAACGATGCCATGGGCTTTGACGAAACCCTCGAGTTGATATACATCCACCGAGCTATTCTTGATCATCTCAGCGAGAACGAATCTCTGCAGTAGCGGATTAGCATGCTAATGGCGCTGTGGTGGTTATGCGACAAAGCATTCACATCTCACTTACATGTTCCTTGTTTGTGAATGGGTTGTCCATCTCACATGGAGGGATTATATTGCTTGACAGAATGCCCTAACAGTGATAAAAGAATAACCCAGGAGAAACGACGTGACTTTGTCGGTAGCGAGGCATCGGGGGCCGGGTAATAATGATTCAGCGGGAAGCGACTAAAGAGGAACTCGAAGTAGATGAAGCGTCTGGGCACGGATAAGGTAGCAAAACTGCTACAGGAGGAAAAATAAACCCGCCCAAGTCCTCTGCTGCCAAAAGACGGCGTTCGTTTGCTGACTCGGTTTTTCCAGCTGTGGCGGCTCGAGTCAGACGGGTACCAGCTCGCGTGGGCAAGGAAGGCGCGCAACGCCGCTTGGTATATCTGCAAAACTGTGCAACTACACCAAACGGAAACGAGCGAGTCCTTTGCGCGAAGCGTTGTGGAAGCACCGCAGAATTTGTACTCGTTTCTCCGTGTTCCTGCTTGTGTTGCCTCTTTCGAAAAAAAAAAATCGTACGTTCAAACGTGCAGGTTGCGCCGCGCTTGTGCTGCCTGATAGCGCTGGGGCGTTTGGTTGCTCGACAGTTGTTCGTTTGTGAGCGAGCAGGCAGGGTACCGAGGTTGTCCAAGGGCTGTAGGCTAACACGATCGCCGAGGGGAATTATCAGTAGAGAGATGAAGAAGTCAAGTTTCCAGAGGATGTAATGGGAAAGACCAGGGGAAAAATGAGGGCACGGTTTGCACTTGGCCGCTCTGAATGGCCGCAGACCCGTCCTTCCGCGGCGCGAAAGGGCTGCAAGACCCTCGTCTGCGAGAAGCCCAAAAAAAAAAAACAACCAAGACTGAGTCGCCGATGTAGACGACACCGGTGATTAGTTACCGAAAATAATAGCGCTTGGAAAAAAGAAGCAATAATAAGACATCCACCAGGGCGGCGTTACTTCTGCATCAGACAAGACTTCGGCAGCAACGGCGAGAGGGAAGGAGAGGAAAAGGGAAATCGACGGGCGGCAAACCATCTACACTAGTCCTCCTCCCTGTATGTGTGTGGAAGGGACATCATGCTCAAACGGATCACTCCCTCCCTTTCATTGGCACCCTACGGGTGGTGGTGTCTGTGGTATGCCAGCCTCTTCTCGCACCTGCCGCTGTGCACAAGCTTCGATCCCTTGACACTGGACACTGACAGCCTAGATGCAACTACACCCAGGCAGTACGGGGAGCACATGATGGCGATGACGGCAGCCCACACACAAGTCCCGCTGGTGCAGCGCCCAGAAAGAAACGGGCCTGCCGCTCCCACCCCCCCATTTCTGCTCTCCATCGCCTCGCCCCAGCCCGAGTCGCCCCTTCTTATTAGCGGGCGGCATCGGGCCTTGTTCCGGTGGTTGGTTGGCGAGCCGTCGGCGTCGCATGGGATGGGGCCAAGAGTTCCTGCAACAGTCTCTGAGTGGTTGAGTAGCCGTCCTGGAAGCCTTTGCTGATTGTATCGAGCCGAATCAGCTGAACGTTCTAGTCTACCTTTTTGTGGAGGCAATCCAGGAGGAATCAGGTGCAATATGCCTGTCGAGCTGGGTTTTTGTTTGAACTCGCAAGTCACTGCGCTACCCGGGTCTGCAAGGTACACCACGATGATGGCCGTTTTAGCGCACAAACATTGGATACACCCCCCTCCCTCTTTCGCTCTCTCGAACAAAGGCAGCCGGCAAAACCAGCATGCAAGTCTTTTTTGAGGGTAACACCAGCAGCGGCAGGCCTTTTCGGTACTCGTGCGAGACAGGCATATGACAAGCCATGCCGCGCGTGCGACCTCCCTGATTTGCTTTGTCAGGCTATGCTCCCGGTTCACGTTCCGGCGCGACATCCTACTGGCAGTAGGTTGAGTCAGCCGTCAGGCTGTTCGGTGAAACGGGAGGATCTTGCCCTCTGCCCAGAGACAGATCGACGACCACGGTGCATGGCGGAGCATGAGAGATGTCGCAAACAGGCTGATTCTATCCGGCCGGCCGCCTCGCTCGTAACGTGCGGGGCTTGTTGGGCAAGGATGCGACAGGTGTGGCTGCCAACGACCCGCTGTGCAAGTGGAAGCAGAAGGTTGGAGTGCGGTGCAGATAGTTAGGCATAGGATAGATGCAAGGCTTTGCCACCGTTCGCCAAGCCGTCCCTCTTTTGGGTCTGGGGGGAATTCTTCAGCTTTCGAGTTACTGACTCGGCAGCCTGGGTTAGAGCTGACATCTTTTTT
Organism: Aschersonia sp. MBC 622; assembly: GCA_030782805.1. Taxonomy (NCBI): domain Eukaryota; kingdom Fungi; phylum Ascomycota; class Sordariomycetes; order Hypocreales; family Clavicipitaceae; genus Aschersonia; species Aschersonia sp. MBC 622. The sequence continues at coordinate 15,897 of JARJPL010000553.1, forward strand.
CTCCCATCAAATTTCAGAGAAAAGAATAAGGGCGTGACGCTTGTTGACCAAAGTTGACGTACCGCACACCCTCCTTGTCAGATCCCGTTGACGGGTTGCTAGCCTCCACAGCTGCACTGATGAGCATTGACGTGCAGCTGCACGTTATCCATTGAGTAACCACATAACGACCTTGCTAACCGTCCCTTCCAGGTTTATTGTTGACAAGGACTCTTGTCTCATCTGGGCATACCAGGTTGAGCAGGCCCGATGACTTTGACCAAAATAGTTCTCAAGGCTGTCGCGGCGTCGCCTGCATACAAGCCATTCAATGTCTCAGAGGGGAGACTCTGGAAAAACTCCTGACTCGGCCTGTGGAATGATGGCTTTGGCGCCCACGCAAGAACAAGGACGGCGCTGATGTTGCCTTTCTTGTCCTGTCCTGGGCAGGATTGCAACTAACTGCCTGGCGCGATACGAAGGCGAAAAGCAACTTTTGGCTTGTCCGCGTGATGTGGTTGCCTTTTGGCGGAGTCGCACAGTGTGACATCCTTACTGGGGAATGGCACCTCGTGCTCACAGTAGCTTCTGTCGGTTGACGACTTTGGATGCCTCTTTTTCTGCGGCCATGCTGGCAGCTAAACCAATCAGCAGGCGCGGCTTTCGTCTCTGGGGCAGCTCAAGCAAAAAAGGGCGACAAAAGGCATAGCAGTGGCGACCTTGAAAAAGGCTGTAAAACAGGTGACACAGTTGGTGGAGAGAAGAGACATGCAGCACACACATATTCTCTATCGGTTTGGGGGTGGAGGCGAACCCCCGTGTCTTTTGGCGGCGAGTCGCATCTTGGCTGGCAGCGTGGTCTCTGCACCTGCCTCGTACATGATGCGCATCTGCTGGCACCGACGGACAGTCTGACTCTTATATAGCGAAGCTGGCTTACTTACACTGATCTCTGACAAGGACATGCACAATGTGCTGGCAAAAGACGGCGGGCCCCACTGGCAGTTCATGCTCGACGGTTGGATTAGGCTTTTGATGAGCCTCAGCCCAACGTCGTGTAACAGGCTGGCCATGTTGTGCGTGCTGCTGGAGAAGCGACCAGAGAAGCCCTCGGCCTCGGGTCTGGGGTACTTTGGACTTGGGGGTTTCCTGTGGCTGCATTCCTAGCGCGGCGCTTTCTATGCCATGATCTGCTGCGACCTTGAACGACTTGGCAGCAGCCAATAGTGGAATAGCGCAGCTTGGGCGAGGATTATTACGTCCCAAAGGCGATTGGCGGTCAGGCCTGAGAGGCTACGAGTGGGCTTGACGTGGGAATGCACAGAATTGGGCTGGCCGACTTGATAATGGCGAATAGCAGGCCTGTGCCCACATCTGCGTCGATCGGGGGCGATACATGCAACTTTTACTTTCCGTTTCGATCCGCCAATAAGACGCCAACGAGAAATGTCAAGCGGACAAGGTTCTTCTTGTCTTTTGTCATGAACTTATCGCCGTGCTGGTGGCTATATATTACTGTCTATAGGAGAATAGCAGGGATGACCAATCCGCCGATGGATCAACTGTAGCGTTACACTACTGATGCACCGTGTAGACAAGAGATGAAGGGAAGATTGACTCAAACGATTGTGCTAGTAGAGAACTGACGCCAACATGCGACTATTGACTTTCTACAAGATGTATCCGTACATCTTTGAACAATTTGATGTCGTACGGCGGCTCATGGATCGGTTGCACGGCCTTACAAATATCCGCGACGCGGTGCTGCTGCGTTACAAGGCCGCGCTCAGACACGACAGACAGAGTATCCGTACCCCAGCTTCTATTGGCCGGCCTCGTTTGGAAAGGTACAGCGGTTCAGCCCAATTCACAGTACCAGAGCTTGCAATCGATATCACAACTACAACCGCATCGTCAATCCCAGTCTGTTCGGACAGTGCTGCAGCGGAATACGGAAAGTCATTGGCTCGGCCGGCCGCAACTGACAAACTGCAGAGGAAGCGCTGCTCCGCATAGCGCCGTCTGGAACTAGCGACTTTTGCCTCCCCTCCAACCGCACCATTGATGGCCTGCAGTGTTTGCGAGCCTCCTCTGCCACCCGCATAATCATTGGTGCTGCACGATCGCTTCAGACATCGAAACGAGGATTCGCTCAGACAAGTACGCAGTTTTACATCGACTCACTGCATCGCCTGCAATCTGCGCCTCAATTTCCATCGCCTGCCCCCCGTCAATGTGGTCATGAAGGATGACGAGAACGCGACGGTCGAGATGCAGAAAATAAAGCCGGAGGACGGAATCAACGGCGTCGCCGCGGCGCACCATGCCGAATCCACGACGGCCGCCATGACGGACGCGACCAAGGGCATCAAGCTGGAGAGCTCGAGATCCCCGTCGACAGAGGGGGCCAAGTCGCGAACCGATGGCAATGGAACCCCAAACTCGTCACGCCCGCGATTGTCGCGCAAGTCGTCGCGCAAGGCCACCCCGACTCGAGAACCGACCCTGTTCGACCATTTCCCCGATATGACCTCTGAGGCCTGCAAATCCTTTCAGGTCATTTCTGACTGTCTCTATGGCTCCAAGCACCTCGGCTCGACGGAAAACGACGCGTTTGACTGCGACTGTCGAGAGGAGTGGCGTAAGTTGGCCCACCGCCCCCTAAACCTGCCTCGTGGCCAAGTCGCAGATTACCTGGTGATGCGCAGCTGGGAAAATTGAGCTCTACTGACATTTTTCAATCCTGCAGAGGATGGCGTTAATATGGCATGCGGCGAGGACTCGGACTGCATCAACCGCGCGACAAAAATGGAATGCAGCGAAACGGCGGGCAACTGCGGCGGTGGCTGCCAGAATCAACGCTTTCAACGAAAACATTACGCCGACGTGTCCGTCATCAAAACGGACAAGAAGGGATATGGCCTTCGCACCGACGCCGATTTAGCCGCCAACGATTTCATTTTTGAGTATATTGGCGAGGTCATCAACGAGGCCACGTTTCGACGGCGCATGCTCCAGTATGATCAGGAGGGCATCAAACACTTTTATTTCATGTCTCTCAACAAGAATGAATTTGTTGATGCAACTCGAAAAGGCAATCTGGGGCGCTTTTGCAACCACTCGTGCGTCCCCAACTGCTACGTGGACAAGTGGGTGGTTGGCGACAAGCTGCGCATGGGCATATTTGCGTTGCGCGCAGTTTCTGCCGGCGAAGAGCTTGTTTTCAATTACAACGTCGACCGGTACGGCGCTGACCCCCAACCCTGCTACTGCGGCGAGCCCAATTGCCTTCGCTTCATCGGTGGCAAGACTCAAACGGAACGAGCCACCAAGCTTCCTCCTGCGACCATTGAAGCACTTGGTATCGATGTTGGTGATGGTTGGGACACGACTGTTGCTAAAAAGGCGCGCAAGAAGCGTGCCGACGAGGATGACGAGGACTATGTCGGCAGTCTGCAGGCACGTCCCCTCGACGAGGAAGATTCCCGCAAGGTTATGGCTACACTCATGCAATGCAAGGAAAAATGGATCGCAGTCAGGCTTCTCGACCGTATTCAGCAGAGCGACGATGAGCGGGTCATTCACAGCGTCATGCGTATGCACGCATATCAAATCTTCAAGACGACCCTGCACACGTTCAGCGACGACCACAACGTTGTCTTGCAGGTGCTTTCCATCTTGGATGGCTTCCCGCGTCTGACGAGGAACAAGATTCAAGACTCGAATATCGAGGCCACCGTCAAGGAGTTAACTACATCAGAGCACGAAGATGTTGCGTCAAAGTCGAAAAAGCTCCTGGATGACTGGAGCAAGCTAGAATTGGCGTACCGCATTCGTAGGCGCAAATTCGAACCTGGCATGCAGACCCAAAGTATATACGAGGATCGCAGGGGCCCGGCGCGTGAAGGAGACGCGACTGCAGTCACGCAAACACCACAGAACAAAACCGCATCCCAGCCCATCAATGCTCCCAAAGGGCCTCGCAGCAATATACCACAAAGAAACGGCAACTTCCAAGCCGGAAACAGCTCACGTCAACGGCAACGCTTTGGCAACAATGGACCTCTACCGCAAGGCTGGTTCTCTGCCAAAGACGCCGGCGGCAACATGTACTATTATGACAAGCAGGGCACAACGACGTGGCAGCGTCCTACACTTCCCGCTGACCAGACGCCCAAGGTCCCCTCCAAGGCCCAGCAGGAGCAGCTGATGATTCAGAACATTATCGCGAGAGTGACAAAAGAAGGCACGCCGAAATCCTCAACGTCGCAGCAGTCACAATCTTCAGAGACGCCAAACAAGGACTCTCGGTCAGAGAAGTGGCGAGCACTGTCCCAAGACAAGCAAATGAAGATTTATGAAAACACTGTACGAGCCCGTCATCGGGGAACAAAAGACTCTCCCTCCAATTTTCCTTTACTGACATTGTTTCAAGGTCTTTCCTCATATCAAATATGTTTTGGATAAATTTCGGCATAAACTGCCAAAGGACGACCTAAAGCGTTTGGGAAAAGAGCTGTCCAAGAAGTTGGTAGCTTCAGACTACAAGAATAGCCGCGTCGCCGATCCGACGGCCAAACTGCACGAGAAGCAAGCCCGCAAAATCAAGGCGTATGTCAAGGACTTTTTAGACCGAGCAGTGCACAAGTACGAAGCGCAAAAGAAGGAACAGGGTGCTGGTGGCGAGACTGGTGGCTCTACGGAGAACGCTACGGCAGACCTTTCCGGCGCTGCCGACGACAAGGGCGACGACGCCGAGCTGAGCGACATGGACATGGATGATTCGCCAGCCAGCCGCAAGCGCAAGCACGACGATGTTGCCGACACCGAACTACCGGACGCGACGCCTCCCGCTGCCGACGGCCCAGAGATGAAGCGCCTCAAGGAAGACGAAGTCGGCGCGGCGGCGGCGGCGATGCCCAGTCCGCCACCTCCACCTCCACCGCCACCGCAAGACGAGGGCGCGGAGCTAACGGAAGAGCAACAGGCGCTGCGGGAGCAGGAGCGGGCGCTGGAGCGTGAAAATGAAGAGGCGCAGCGGTTAGAGGACGAGGCGGCGAGGACGAACGGAGAGCAGCAGCAGGAGCAGAATCGAAAACAGGAGGTTCTGAGTCACTAAGCCCTGCCTCGTTTTCTTGCAGTCATTTGTCAATCATCAGTCGGGGGAGGGAGCTTTACTTGGTGGTTCAAGTCCTTTTTTTATATATTGTAAGATGGTAGCAGAAAACAGGGAGAAGAACAGAGGAAATTGTGTAATTGGTGGGAGAGATGGACTGGGAAAAGAGGGGAGACTGTGGGTGAGAGCATGGCGGAAAGGCGAAAGATGCATTGATATCTGACATTTTTTTTTTCTTATTTATGCTATTCTCCGGTCTTTTATAACAAAAGCGCCTCGACTTTTTTTCTTCTTTTGCACCGAAAACTTTTTTTATGCTCGAACCGGCTGTCCTGGTATTTTTGTTTTTTACTCATGGAAAACCGAGTTTGGGATGCTTGCTTGCTTGCTTTTGATATACTTGGAACCAGGCAGGAAAAGCAGGAAATTTGGATAGACTCGCTTTTCACGGCTTGCAGGTTTTCTCATTTGGCAAACAAAGGGGGGGGGGGACACACGGGGCTGTGTACACAATACATTACACTTTTTGTTATAAAGTCAATCTTGTCAACATGTGCTGGGGTATATATAAATTAATGTACCTGTAAATAACGAGAAAAACGCCCGTGTATGCTATATACCAGTCTCCCAAACGCCGGGGGGGAAAAAAGAAAACAACCGCTTTTCCATCTATGTGACCCATGTTTCCACCAACCCCTCAATCACTAAATTCATCCTCGCTCGACTCTTCTTCGTCGTCGTCGTCATCACCACTCCTCTTGCGCTTCTTCTTTCCCTTTTGTTGCTGCTGCTCCTGCGCCCTCGGCTTTCTCAACACGTCTCCCTTGCGTACAAACACAAAGCTCCTCGCCTCTCTCTCCTCTCCACGCCACGCACCACCACCTACACCAGCACCGCCATTTTTTTTACTCCTAACCACGCCCAGCGTGCGCGCGTGCTTGTACCCCGGATACGCGGCCGCGTGAAATTTAAAGCTGGCGTCGGCCTGCAGACCAACGTGCCGCGCGAGGTCGCGCACGTTCCACAGCGTGTAGGGCTCGCCCTCAAAGACGGTGACGACGACGCTGCCGCCGGGCGCCAGAGTTGGGCCGGCGAGGATGGCCCGGAAAAAGCCGACGAGGAGCTCTTGGTTGTACCGGACTTGCCGGTTGACGTCGGTGGATTTGCCGCCGACGTGGGGGAAGTTGAAGAGGATGCGGTCGAAGCGCGGGGCGCTGCGGCTGGTGAGAGATGGGGGAAGCTTGGTGGCGTCGACGTTGTAGAGGAGCTTGTTGGTGGTGGGTAGGCGGCGGGTGTTGTGGGTGTCGTCGTCGCTGTCGGCGTCGCTGGCATTGTCAGTCGCGTCAGGTGCAGCGCTGCTGCTCGGCGGTGTCGCCTCCTCGTCGGCGTCGTCATCGTCGTCATCGTCTTCCTGGTGATGTGATTTCCCATCGGCGGCGGCGGCGGCATCCTTGTCCTTGTCGTTTGTCTCGTCGGGCGGCGGCGGCAGCGGCTTCTCGCCGTGAAAGACGGCAATGTTGGCTTCCGCCGACGGGTACTTGGCCACGAGCTCGGCGCGATTCTTATCCAGCACCGTCGCCGTCACGTTTCGGCAGCGGTGGTGTCGGACCAGCGACGCCGCAAAGCTCAAGTCGCCCTCGCCCACCAGCAGGATGCGGTCCTCGGGGTCAAACGGAATGGTGGGGTTGTCCAAGTTGTGCTGCAGCTGTCGCTGTCGCTGCTCCTCTGCCTTTTTGTTGTTTTGCTTCTTGGTCTGCGACTGGGATTGCGACTGCTGCTGCTGATGCTGTGCGCCGCTCGAGGGACCGGCGGCGGCGAGTGGCTTGTCCGAGTGACGGTTGGGGATAAAGGCGCGCGCAGTGGGCTTGGTTTTGCCGTTGGCCTGCTGCTTCAAAAGAAGCTTGCGCCGCTTGCAGCCCATCTTTTTGCCCTTCATTTTGATTTTTTGAAGGGGGTCGGCAGTGTTGCTTGTGAGGTTTGGTGAAGAAGAAAAGTTCTTTTGAAAAGGGAAAGGAAAAAAAAAAGTGGTGATGATGAGCAACAGATTTTCAAAGACAACTGTGGAGCTACAAGGTATTTGATCAATTAGTTGGCATTTCCCAATTTGGCAATTGGCATTTGACAGCTTATATCATTGTTTAGTTTAGCACGCGGCTAGAGCATCAGATTGCAATGTGTAAGATATCTTTTCTTGACAGTCTTGTTAATCGAGAGCGAATGCAAGAATTCAGTTCCCCAAGCGATATCCTCAGCTTACTTACAGAGGCTCATGACAGCAACACTCAATTTACTTGGTACACATAAGCTTAAAAATCAAGAAAGAATAATCTGGTTTGACCTCTAGATGGTGCATTAGCAAAGCTTTGCAAATCCTACATGCCTGTAAAAAATTTAATCTCCAGAGTCGGTATACGAAGCATGCCGGGGCGGTGGACACTACGATCAAGCACGCGTGTTATGAAGCATGTCCCACTGAAAGGCGGCGAAAAGAAATGATAGACTAGACGACATTGTCAAAGGCTTTTTTGAATAATCAACTTTTTACTGTGTCCCCTCCTGTCAAGTATCTAGATATATGTTAGCCCACTTCCATCTCTTCCAGCCCCTCTCATAATGCGCTGCTCCGCCTTGTCTCTCGCCTGAATCGACTCCCATCTCTTGATGAGCCACTGGGGCAGCAGACTGAGCCAGTAATTGTACACGCGCCCGTGCCAGATGGCATAAATACGATGGTCGCCCCGATACGTGAGCCCCAAGGCATGCATCCGATCCCAACTCCAGTGCAAGACGCCGAGGTGGGCGTACTCGCATGCCGGGAGCCTGTGCAGAGCAGATACAACGGGAGCCATTCCAACGTCATCCCCAATGAGAAACCAGTACCCCTCTGTTTCCGGGTCCATCTCATCCCATGCCAGCTCTTCAAGGCCAGCGGGGGGGTGCTTGAACGATTCCAAGTAGCTCTGCGCCGCCCGCGCCAACGTTCCGCGCGGCAGTGCCGGAAGAGGCATCGCCGCCGGCAGCACAACGGCCTCGTTGTACGGCGCATCCATGTCTTGCGGCGGGAGGTGCATCACGGCCAGCCCGTGGTCGATTGTCCAGAACGTGCCGGCCCAGCCGTTGCCAAAAAAGTGTTCCAGACGCAGGTCAGAGTCCCTTTCGAGCTGCGCCAACTCTGCGCAGATCCACGCGTCGCCCTCTTGCTGCGCCTGCACGAGCGAGCTGTGAAAGACGCAAAGCCACAGCCCTTGCATCATGCGCAGCTTTTCGGACCAGCTGGGCGGCGCCAGGTACTTTGCCGATTCCACGCGTCTCCAGCGGCCGCTCTTCCACGAGCAGAGCCGCTCGATTTCCGGGTACAGCGTCGGAAAGGGGCACAGCTTTTCCTGGATATTGTTGAGGTTGGTCAGGCAGTGCTCCAAGATGCAGTGTGCCATTGCGTGAATCTTGCGCGCCAGACTGATGAAGCCGCGGACAAATTCGGCGGGCACCGCATGCGTGTTGAATGACGATGTACAGTGTGCTTGGTCAATGTAGCGCATGAGACGAAGAGTCATGCGCCTCGATCGGGTTCCAGATTGCAGATCCCAGACAGCCTGCACGAGTCCGAGGAGCGGATCAGGCATGCTGATGGTCAGGATGGTGTCGACGACCTTGACGGGGTCGACGTGGAAAGCGGCACGCAGTTTGCGCGAGGTGCACATGAGCGCCCATGCGGTGTCGAGACTGCCGACGTGCAAGTATATCCGAAAGAGGATATCGTTGGGGAGCTCGAGCAGGTGTTTGACGCGAGCCTCACGCAGGCGGCGAGCCTGGCCACGGGTCAAGGCCATCTTGCAAACGTGCGAAAGAGTGTGAAGGGGGGAAGGCGTAGAAAAGAGCGAGAAGGATCGTCTTTCATTTTTCAATGCAAAGCTGGGGGTTCGCAGTTATATAAGAAGTCAATAGTTGGTTGGAACTGAGATTGGGAGAAACCCACAATGGTCCTCCCGGTACAACCATGACAAGACATTGTATAAGACATCGTATAGAGGCCGAACGTATTGCACATCAGAAGTGTACGGGTAGAAATGCGACCATGGACAACAGAAGCTTCTTTGTTTCTTTTTTGTTTGTCTATCTCTTTCATACTTGCTATTCTTCTTTCTCATCACGCTTCTAGATTACATAGCCATCCAACGAATGGCAAGAATAGGATCCACCACTTGCTTGGTCTAGGACAGCTGTCAGCAACCAAAGGAAACTTGCTGTACCTCTGTGGCTTCTGATAAAAGGCAAGAGGTTTGCCAGATGTGAAAGAGCCCTTCTACCAAAATAAAATGTCACGTCGCAGCCGTTCTGTTTGGGCCTTTTTGCACCAACAGCTCCGCGTCTGGGTACAGCATGTCGTCTGTGCCGAGTGTGACAGCCACGGAGGTCAGTCCCCTGATTGTGCCGTTGATGTGGTAATGCGAGTTTTCTTACTTCTTCAAGTCACCTATACCACGAAGATGCCGTTTAGCGAGAGTATCGGGTTCTTTTCGAGGGCCACGACGAACAGGTTCTGGTTCGTCATTGTGCCGTTAAAGTAGGCGTTTAACCCCGGCATCCATTGGCCGGCTGCGTGAGACTCGGAGTAAAACGTGGCACCGGTGGAGTCTTACCATAATCCACGAACGGCATGTCGTCTTTGGTGGCGGCCAATTTTCTGTCGTACAGCGGCTGCAGCAAGCAGCATGTCGTACATGGCCACCGGCTTGTGACTCCGGCGCGAGCGGGTACACGGGGGACGGTGACACAGGCGCCAAGCTTCCGGGCCAGGTCAAGTACGAAATCCCAGTGCAAAGGACTTGGCTCGAAAATAAAACGAGCCGTCGTGAGAGTAGAGCATGTCGTCTTCTTTGGGCGTCACATGAAAGACGCGGTAACCGCCAGACTCGGCCTCCTCAGTTTCAAAACTGGGCGCGCGCAACTTGTCGCTCGGCTTGCAAGCTGACCTCGTGGCGCTCCATATAAATAAACTTCTGGCGTGGTACACGACTTTTGGTTCTTTTCTGCAAACGCTTGTAGGTCTTGAGCTAGGAAATGTTCTTGAAGAGAGGATTGCTTTCCCAGCTCGACATGTTTGCAAATACGTCATCTAGTGAGACTCGGTACAAGTCATTCCGCGTTACCAAGACAATAGAGCAGAAATTTATATCAGACTACCAAGTCTAGAAAAACCAACAAAATTGTGGGATGCGAGGCGATGGATCTGCTCGACCAAAAAAGTTGGGAGTTGGGTCATGTTTTCAAGCAGTTGGACGAGATTCACGTCGCGCGCTTCGAGTGATGATGGAAGTGGCGGGTTTTTTTTCTTCTTTTTTTTTCCCTTCTTCTTTTTCTTCTCTTCTTTAAGCAAAGTATACTCCTCTCATGATTGGGCTTTTTCTGTTGGCTTTTCAACTCAACTTGCTTGCATTCTTCCACGATTTAGTTACTCCTCATTGCCAAAATCGGCAACTCCGCCAGTCATACACACACACATGATTGAATGTTGCCATTCCGCAAAAGGAGACTTTCTCGGCGCAATCAAAACTCGTATACAGTTTATGAAATATCTGTTAGTCAATTTGAGCGTCACTGTTTTTTGTCTGCCTGTCCGACCGGCTCCATGGAACCGACCTTGTCCTGCTCCACACACCCTGTCAAAGCCCAAACCAAGTCTTCAATGCTCCGATGTAAGAATACAACTAGTCTCGGATTATGATGTCTAGTCCATGGCAAATGAAATCACACGAGTATATATATCTGTGTAGTCAGCAGGTCTTTTGGCCTAGGAATGGTTTAGTTCGCCGTCTCGAGCGGTCCAACGCCGACGCCGACATCGTCCACCGTCTCCAACTCTATGCTCAGCCGACTGTAAGAATCCCATGCTAATAAATACACGGAGAGAGTCTATGTGTCGCTATCCAAAGTTCCATTTTCACACGACATGAATGCGCACAAGGCGGGACAGCACCGAGGCACATTTTCCAACCCATTTTGGGCTCCAAGATGATAGACTCAGTCGTCGTCCTTTTCAGCATAATGTGCCTTTCTTAGCTCGTTCACGTATTTCTCTCTCTCCTCCAGCTTTCTATCTATTAGATCTGACGCCTGCAGACTCCAATACCAGTAAAAGACGTCATTAAAGACTGACATTTCAGGATGGTGCTCATTGAACATGGGCTGAATGTGCCCGTTGAATATGTTGTACATGCCTTTTGGTATAGTCGCGGCCTTGAAAAACCAAAAGCTGCCACTGTGCCATACTCTTTGCTGCAAGTCTGCCTGCCTCGTCGAGCCATTCCCCCTTATTTCTTCATCCCTGTATACCCTCAGATACTCTTCAAGGGCCTTTTGGTACTCTTCAAGGTGGTGAGGCTCTCTTAAGCCATCAACAGCTCTAGATGTGAGCCAATATGGAGGCGTTTGCATCTCGGCAGGCAAGGTGTGTGTCCATTCAAGATCAATAATAGCCTTGATATTCCATTGTTCGTCGACGAATATATTACTTTGATGTAAGTCGGTTAGGGTAAGGTAAAAAGGGCCTTGCCGCAGGTACGGGTCTATGAAGCGGTGCATTGTCGCTCGTAGCGCAACGATGGCGGCCATTTGGCGCCGGCCGTCCTCAGTATCTAGTATGGAATTTGGTTGCTCCAGTAGCTTGGCGTCCTGAAGCGAGAGCAGATCTGATAGGTATGATTCGACTTCAAGGTAGGTCCGTTGGCGTGGGATTGGTAGAGAAACTCCCTCGTTCTCTGCCATATGTATATACAGATTCAATGGTCTGTTACTTAAAGAAATAGTATCGCGGTGAAGGGATAGCGAGCCGATTCGTGGTAGCGGGGTTGCGTTCATCGACAGCGCGATGCGTGCTAGGCCACGAAATAGATTTTCCGTATAGCTTCTATCATGGTAATGTTTATGCCAAGATAACGCAAGACTCTTACCCTGAGCCTCGCTAATCAGAAGAAACCCAGAGCTGAGGCTATGGCGGATCGAGTGACGCACATGCTTTATTGGAGGAGGGCGGCCAAGAAGAAAAGCAATAATGCGGTCAAAATACTTCCTTAGCCTCCGTCGCCAAGGGGTATTTTCGGGGCATGTGAACTAACAAATAAATCAGCATAGGCGTGTTGAATTGTGAAGCGTGTAGGCCGTACGATGGAGCCATCAGGGAGTCCAAAGGCATATAAAGAAGGGATCGGTACGTCTGGGCAATGCTCCTGTAGCCAGAGATATGTCGCAACTTCTGTGCAAAGTTTCTCTTTCACATTTCCAGGAAAGGTATGCTCCCCAATGCGATGTAAAAAGGGAAGCCGCAGATAAACATTTTTGCCAAACGGTAGACGGACCAAGACAGCAACGTTGAAGCTACCCGATCTCCATAGCCTGGATGGAATGATGCGACACGACGGAACTTGAAGTAGATTACAAATCAAGTCTTCTAGCTCGCCTTTTTGCGCATTTATCGACAAGTAAAATTGCTCTTGGAGGTGCGGGAAGTGCCTCGATACCAACTTGTTTTCTTCACTTTCGATGGCGGCCACTAGAGATGATGTGTCGCTGTGCCATGATTCTGGAATATCGGCTGGTGGTTCCGGCGGCATCAAGTTGAAGTCGATTTCGGTATTTCGGCATGTACGGGATTGACACTCTGCGTCTTCTTGAGTTAGACAATCGGAAGCGGTATGTGTAGAGAAGCCCTCATGAATAAGGAGCTTCTTCACGACGTTGGGACTGATCGACCCTGGACCCACTTTTAGTGTGATCTCATTTCAGGGCGCGCTGTTAAACGAAAGTTTGTTCCTTTTCCCTCAACCAGACTGACTATGCGCAAGTATCAGTATAACTCTCTGGGGCAGTTTGGTCATGCGCAGTGAGTAGGCACTCATTTCTTGTCCTTGCGCTTGCCTCTTCCCGCCCCGCGCCGGTCTTGGGCGGCGCTCGCGGAGCTAGCAACGGCGCTAATGCTCGGGTCTATATAATAATTACAAGTATTTTCTGTTATTACTTGGTAGCTAAGACTAGGTAGCCACGCTTTTTAGGAAGAATGCTAGCCTAGGATATCTGTCTTGACTATCTTACCTCACTCCAGATCCTCTACTCTTATTCTATCTGCCGGTCAGCTAGGGTGGCCGCTGTTAGGGGCGGCTAACCCACGTGACGGCGTCGGAGGGGGAAACGGAAAGCGGACAGCGACAACCGTCACCTTTTACCCCTCGTTCCTCTCGTTCCTCTCCTCGACTTGCCGCCAACTACACTATGAGTTCTGCCATTCTGCAAAGCCTCGTCACGGTGCACTCGGCGGCGGAGCCTCCCCGCCGTCTCTGCGCCGAGACCACGGCGGCGCCACTAACGGCCGCACTGCCGCTACACCAAACCAAGTCCGCCCCGCCGGCGCCGGCGCCGGCCACAGAGATTGAGCTCCGGCCGCTGCCCGGACCGGCCAACAACAGCAATGGTCACTTGGAATTGATGAGCCGCCGGGACACGCCCGAGGCGCCGGCGGACGCGGCCACTGTCGTGCCCACCATCTGGCAACCGTACCGGAATCGCTTCCGGCTCATGCTGACCTGCGCAACCGCGCTCGCCGAGGGCATGAGCGACAGCGCCGCGGGTTCTCTCATCCCCTACATGGAAGCGTTCGTGTCCTGAACATTTTCTCTCTCTCTCTCCTCCGTCGTTTTTCTTTCTATACAGCTTCCATGCTGACGCGCCGCGCTCCCCCCCCCCCCCCTTTTTCTAGATACTACCACATTGGCTACGCCCAAGTCTCGCTCATCTTTGTCGGGCAGGCCATTGGCTTCATCGTCGCCGCCGTGTTCCTCGACAGCCTGCGGCAGCGCCTCGGGCACGCGCGCACGCTCGGCCTCGCGCAAGCGCTCATGACGCTGGCCTACGCGCCCATGGTCGCCGGCGCGCCGTTCCCGGTCGTCGTGCTGGCCTTTTTCCTCGTCGGCTTCGGCTTCGCCGTCAACATTGCCATTGCCAACACGTTCTGCGGCCGTCTTGCCCGCGGCACCTTTGTGCTCGGCTGCATGCACGGCTGCTACGGCCTCGGCGGCGTCTTGGGCCCGCTCGTCGCCACGTCCATTGTCGCGGCCGCCGGCGCGCCGTTTTGGACGCGCTACTACATACTCACCATGGCTGTCTTTGCGCTGAGCATTGGCGCCGCTGTGTGGGCGTTTGGTGGCTACGATGAGGAGCTGAGCCGGCAGCAGCAGCAGCAGCATTATCATCATGGCGCGGATGTGGACGCGGACGCCGGGTTGTCATCGGCGGCGGCGGCGACGGGCAGCAGGAGGAGAGACGCGCTCTGGAGCATGGCCGGCTCGCTGCGGACACGCCTCGTGCTGCTGGGCTCCATCTTCATCTTTTGCTACCAGGGCGCCGAGGTGTCCATCTCGGGCTGGGTCATTTCGTTCCTCATCGAGGCGCGCGACGGCCGCCCGGCGTCGGTGGGCTACGTGACGGCGGGCTTCTGGGGCGGCATCACGCTCGGCCGCTTCCTGCTCGTGGCGCCCGCGCAGCGCATCGGCGAGAAGAGGTACGTGTACGCGCTCGTCGTCGGCGCGCTCGTCTTTGAGCTCCTCGTCTGGCTCGTCCCCAACGTCGTCGGCAACGCCGTCGCCGTGTCCATTGTCGGCGTCTTGCTCGGCCCCGTGTACCCGTGCGCCATGTCCTCCTTTCTGCGCGGCATGTCGCACAAGGAGGCCCTCAGCGACATGGGTGCGATTAGTGCGTTTGGAAGCATGGGCGGCGCCGTCTGGCCGTTTGTTGTCGGTCTGCTCGCGCAGGCTGTTGACACGTGGGTTCTTCACCCGATTGTGATTGTGGCCTTTATCAGCATGTTACTACGCTGGTTTGGCATTCCCGAGGAGAAGAGACGATGCGAGTAAAGAAAGGCAATCTTGTCAATGAATATATTCTGACTATAGTTGGTTACAAAGTATACACAATATCGTTCCATCATAAAATCTCTTCAAATTGAGCCAAGCCTTAGACACAGATCTGGGCTGTAATGTTGACGGGCTGTGGGCAGTGAAGGGTACGGGTACCCCTGCTGTAGCAGTCGTAGTCGTTGGGAGCGCAGTCAAAGGACTCACAGCCGGGGCCAGCGCTCAGAATGTTGTGCTTATCAGCCCATGGGTTGCCGTGCACGTTGCTAAACTCGTCTGCATCATTTGTTAGATATTCATCTTCAAAAAAGGTGTGCATGCCTGAGCGTCGGGGACTTACAGTAGGCCGTGTCAGGGTTGCTTGAAAAGGAGTAGCCGTACTGGAGAGCATTGTCAAAGTTGCGAGAGTCGGAGATCTTGACAGTCTGTAATGTGCGTTAGCTCAAGGTTATTGTTCGTTTGCGCCAAGAGAGCTCGGAGAGGAGCCGGTAGATTGATCAACACGTACGCTGCCTCCGGGGCGGAAAGACTCTTGCCAAGGCTGCTGGCCGGGCTCGATGGCGGAGGCTGGACCGGGAGCGGAACCGTCGTAGGGGAAGGACTGGACCCAGATGGTCTTGTCGCAGTGGTTTTCGACAGAGGCGAACTGGGCTGAGGCGAGGCCAACAGCAGCGGCGATGGAGAAGATGGAGGCCTTCATGTTGATTGTAGTTGGTACTTGTGTGTAGATAGAAAGGGAGCTTGGTGGATGTGTTGATTTGGAGATGTAGATGCTGATGCTCGAACCAAAAGCATGGGGAGGATCATCTACACCTTTATATACTTTTTATGATGGACAATGTACTTCGGCTCGTCGCGTATACTGGGAATTGGGGGCACACTAAGCTACAGCCGATTCCGTAGGGCTGGCCACTCCTCACGCCGCAACGTCAGGCATTCGAGTTTACGAGCGACTTGTTGCCGTAGGATCGCAAACGCCAAGTCTCCGCGGCAGCCTCCTTGCCTCCCCCGCCCGAGCCTAGCTCCGTCGGATACGAGTAGAAGGGGGGATATTTTCGTATTTCGCATAAATAGCTCGAAAAGCATAGGCCCGATCAGCGGCTGGCGAGTCGGTGGCTAAAGCTTTCACCGATCTCTGCCGCTTTATTGCCTGGGGCGCATGACATCACCTGCAGCCTTTTTTTTCGGGGCTCGCGGATCTTGGCGCGGCACTGTTGCGCCAGGAAAGCCGGCCTTGGCCGGGCAAAGTGGCAAGGTAGCGGTCGCATCGGCAAGTGTGGCTCGGTAGAGTGGCGGCAATCTCGACTCTCTTGCCTCACCTTGAGACTTGGTGTCTTTTTTGGATATTGAGTTCAAGGGTTCTAGCGATGAAATCCGCGGCTATGCGAACAACTAGAAGAGTTTGGCGGCTCATCTGAATAAGTTCGACAAGATCGGCTCTCCTCGGAACTTTGAAAGAATCTAAGGCTGGGGCTGAGGCAGGCTGCACACTATTTTTAGCAACTAAACTTGGGCGAACCCCGCAAAGTCCATCTTCTCAGCTCATATGACTAACAGCAGGGATCGCTCGTTTTTGGACCCTACTGGGAATTATGATGGTGCCAAGCCATACTATTTCCGGCTTTGCCTGGCACCATGGCTCTTTGCTTCTTGCCTGTCAGACGGTATGATTGCGGAATGGAACATGGCGTCACAGGACTGTCATGGGTTCGTATAAAGTTCAAGCTGAACTGTCAGACCCATGTCTCGCGGAAATAGACTCCGAGTAGCGGCAGCCTTACAAAGAAGAAGGAGAAACGTTGCTCGTTAATATTTTAGTTTTGGTTGCCAAACTGCGCCTACTCTTGAGACATTCGTAAACAATAACGTATGAAACCATTGGCCTCGAACAATGACGCAGAAGGAGGCTGTGGGCAAAGTGTGTGGTATCGGGATTCTACCGAGAATTGCGAGAAGCCGATCGTGGTAGAGCCGCACGGGCTAATGCAAGACAAATCAGAAAAAGATCGGCCACCATCCAGGTGCATTGTAAACAGAGACAAGCTATGCGATATACTGGAAGAGAAGAGAGATGCCCCTTTGACAGCAGAAGTCTCCCTCTCTACGAAATCTTGACGACACTGCACTCCAGATTGATTCACAGCCCAGGCCGCCAAGGTTCATCAGGCGGTGGGCAAGTCAGCTGCCGGCGGCGGCATTCAGCCAGATATCTTGCAGGGTATCAATTCAATCGAAATTGTAACTAACTTCTCTAATTTTAATTTTCTTTATTTTGATTGTATGTTGTAAAGCACTCCGTACGAGCCAGGGCGCGCGTGATTCGATGTGTGCCATCCATGAATCTCTAAATTACCTTTTCGGCTTCCTTGGTCGTTTTCACATGTTGATAGTATCATCCTCTTAGATGCGTCCTCGCGCGGCTTCTTGCAGGGTGATGTTGCCAGATGCAATGTCCTTGACGGTTTGGCTGATGCTAGTCCAGTCGCGAAAGGTAACAAACGGAGTCTTGGCGTTCTCGCACCAAGTGACGAGATCTTTTTCAGGGGGGTTAGCCAAGCTGGCAAAAAGGTCTCTCTTTTCTCAATGCAAAATTTACTTACCCCTGCCTTCTCTGGCGAAGAGAAGGTCCGTTTCCTTTGCTGCCGACAAGTCGGACACGCCGTCACCGGCGTAAAACATGACGGGGCGCGACGGCAGCGACGAGTATTTGCGAATCTCAAGGGACTTGTCGTGGCCGTGAATGCTGTCGTCGTGAAAGACAATCTTCCAGCCGCCCTCCTCGTTGATGCTGCGGCCCTCGGCGGCGGGCGCGACGTTGTTGCTGACAATCTGCAAGTTCCAGCCAGGGCCGAATGTCTTGTCGAGCAGGGCGCGGATGACGGGCTCCATGCCGCCGCTGAGGATGACAATGGGAACGTTATTGTCCTGCGCCCAGTAGTAGAACTCCTTGAAGCTGGGGTCGAGCTCGACGTTGGCGAGGATCTGCCGCAGGCATTCGTCAAAGGGCGTCTTGACGCTGTCGAGCATGCCGTAGAAGACGTCGCGGAAGTGGGCGCGGCCGACCAAGACCTTGCCGTTGTCGGCGTCGCGCTTGGCCTTGCCGAAGCCGAGATTATCAATCATGTAGTCATTGGAGTCGCCCAGGGTGACTGTGCCGTCGAAATCGGTAAAGAAGATGAACTTGGGGTTGGTGGCCATGGCCGGTGTGTCGGTTTTGATGGAGCCCATGGTGTCGGTTAGAGGATGCGACTGCGCAGCGATTGGGCGACGACGGTTGACGAAAAAAAAAATCGACAAGTTTATGAGGAGGGAAAATAACACGCGCTCTGTGCGACTGAGACTTCTAGATAGCAAAAGTGGTATGGAAGAAAGAGAGTTGGCGCAACCGAGTCAGAAATGTTCATCTTGATCTGTTCCCGGAATCGCTGAATCGATAAGAGAAGACAGTTCCACAAATTGATGAGAACCAATCCACAAAAGTAGCACGAGCCTCATTCATGAATGGTCTGCTTGGCTCAACTGATATTTTGTCTTTACACTTTCTCTTATCGGTTGACGCCGGCACAACGTCACACTACGGGGTATTTGCTGACATAGCCCCTAAAGCGTCTTCCGTTTGCAATGTCTTCTTGCTGTCTAGTAACACTGTCAAGTCGCTCAGATATGTTAGAATAAGTCTATTTTAGCTCCTACACGTGCTAGATGCTCTGATAGTCTCACTAGACAGCAAAAAGACATTTTCTACGTGACAGCGTATTATAGCTATGTTAAAAAATACCCCTCGCGCGCGTAGGTAGCAATTAGAGGGTCTTTGAGAAATGCCCCTCCGAAAGCCAATACCCGAGGCCGGGGTTGTGCGCCCGACCCCAACAAAGTTCGCTCTTCGCACTGTACGGCCCGCCAAAGCTGTCAGGTACAGGTCTGCTTAGCTCGGCCTGGTCCTGGATTGCAACTTTACGGCGTTGAGCCTTGGCACGAACACTCACTTTTTTTTACTTTCTAGCGATAAATCGGGTGGACAGACGCTGCGTGACAGCGACGCCTCAGTAGCTGCCAGATCAAAGGCCCGCCGTGATGCATCCCCTGATAGCGACAGCCGCTGGCGTTGCGTCGCAGAGGAGCATTATCATGGCTGCGGTGGCTCGGCCAGCGATGCCTCGGATGGCCGTCATGCGACTATATTTTCACAATCACGACCTCGCTTCGGCTCGCCGTCTGTACTCGACACCATCGCCGCCTCTCCCGCCTCCCGACAAAGATACGCAGGCGGCTCGGGCTGCCGCCGCCAGCCTGCCCTCGACAGCCGAGAGCCGACGCAGCACGCTCAACCTCAAGTTCAGCGAAGCGATGGACCGGCTGCAGGCGCGTGCGCTGACGGCCTCGCAGACGCTCAACGATGTAACGGGCTACTCCGCGATTGAGGCGATCAAGGCGGACAATGACCGCATGGAGCGGTCGCTGGGCGATGCGCAGGAGAGGGTGCGCAGCGCGCGGGCGGCGTACCGAACCTCCAATACGAAGCGGGCGGCGACGCAGCGTGAGGTGACGACGCTCCTGGCGCGCAAGGACATGTGGTCGCCGACGGACCTAGAGCGGTTCACGGAGCTGTACCGGACGGATCACGAGCTGGAAGGCGCGGTAGCGGCCGCGCAGGGAGCACTGACCGAGGCCGAGACCGAGGAGCAGAGCCTGAACCAGCGACTCAACGCGGGCATTTTGAAGCGCTATCACGAGGAGCAGATCTGGAGCGACCGCATCAGGCGTGCCAGTACTTGGGGCACCTGGGGCCTGATGGGCATGAACTTTGTGCTGTTTGTGCTGCTGCAGTTCTTTGCGGAGCCGTGGCGTAGAAAAAGGCTGGTGCGCGGCGTTGTCGAGCACGAGAGAGATGTGCTTGAGGGCGTCAGGACGGACATGGAGGCGCTAAAGGCCGACCTCGAGATCAAGTTGGAGGCGGCGCTGCGGCCCGGCAAGGAGGAGATGCCAGCGCCGCTTGTTGCGCCGGCGGCGGCGGAGGAGGCGGCGGCGGCAGCGACAATGCGGATAAAGGTGCCGTCGCCGGTCGCGCAGACGACTTGGGGCGAGTTTCTGCAGGACCCGGCGCGGTGGAAGCTTGCGGCCCTGGATCTTTGCAGCGAGAGGCAGGTCGATCTCCGGATGAAGGACGCGACGACGCTGGTGCTCCAAGGAGCCATGGCCGGCGCGGCGATTGTGGGCAGCATAGCCCTGTTGGCAGCCCGGTAAGCGGCGTGCAATACGGCAAATACCTGTACATAGATTCCATTTCCCCTTTAGCATCGGGCTGTAAGATAGAGAGCATTGTCGTAGACTTGTACTATGAGCGAATTGGACCCTTTGATTCCATAATTATGAGGCTGTGGCTGTCAACGGCGGCCTATCAGACGAAACAAGAAGAATGATGAGGCCAGGACTCGGAGTGGACTTCTGTCGTCATGCCGCTATGGGGTCCGTGGCGCAGCCAGAGCCCTCCTTCTCCAGGGACACTACGTTGTATCCTGGTTAGGAAAGGGGGACAATCGTACATGAAGTGATTTAATTTTGAAAGGAAAATCGGTTCATTGGCGAATTGAGTGTCATGTCCACGCCTAAGCCCCTCCCATCTCGGCGGCAGAGCCGACAGACGCACGACGTCACCATGGCCAGAGTCCCGCCTGTGTTGGCTTTGGAGGAGGCCGCCGAGGTCTCTTCTTGCTTGTTGACTTTCTTGATGTTTGGAATCGATTGTTTCAAGTGTGTTGGTCACGCGCGCAGTTTGATTTGAGGCCTCCGTGGTGCAAACAAAAAGAAAAAAAATGCACGCAAACGCAGCAGTTGCTGGGAGACTAAGGGGGGGTACGAGGAGCTATCGTGACCTTTACCGCAATTGTCTGTGCTTCTGAATGAGGACATGCAGATTCTATGACACCTTGATTTACAAGTCTAAGACAGTTGGAGCATATCGATCCACGGTATTATAATGTCGAGAAAGAAAATTACGTTTTCTGTATCATGAATTTGATATGGCTTTTTTTTTTTTCTTCTTTCACATGTCGTTAGTAGTTCACAAACAGCTACAAGCTCGTCGGCGCATCTCGCGCGGGGGGAGAGGATTTACAGTGGGCTGTGGTGAGGGGCAATTGCCATTTCGAGTCGCAAGTTTCATCAAGCAGGGGTCTTGGTTCGGCTATTAGTAACGATTTTCGCTACGTGGATGGAGGTTTGCAAGAGCACGAAGAGGAAAGAAAAAACAATCAAAGAACCGGGGAAAAAGAAAGATAGTCAGGGCTTGCATAGCCATTGGTGAGGACAAGTCTCAGGCGCAACTTGCAATATGCCCAGGTAGGCCAAGATGGGCGCGAGTGACGCCACGATGGTGGGGTTTGTTGTTGTTGTGGCGCGGTGACTTGTGTTGAACTGTTGACTGTTGACCGGCTAACTGACATCTGGGTAGGATAGGCTTGTGTAAATACTGAGTAGGTAGGACGAGTTGTACTCCGTAAATTTCGAGTAGCGCAAGTTGGAGCAGACATCTTGGGCGCGTACCTGCCAATGCTAGGTACCTAGGTACCAGTACAGCTGCCATGTATTTACGGCATGCACGAGGGGCACTGCAGGTGAAAGAGATGCAGGTGCCTGGCCTATCTGGACAATGGCAGGATGGGACTGTCGACAGCGACCAAATGGTGCAACAGCGTTCTGCGGTCAGTGGAGGATGATTTATTTACTTATTTATTTCCCTAGCTTTGGAAAAGGAGAAAAGTATCGGACAGTTGGTACATAGATTAGACGCTAGGTACCTTACTTTATCACCCTTCCACCCACGGCCAGGTTCACAGCGATACTTCATGTCAGTGGGCCTGTGGCACAGCTAAAAGGAAAAACAGGACAAAACCCCGCCAACCCATTGCATTGCCCGCGGTGTCCGCTTACCTCTTTTTGCATGGCTGGTTGCCCGCATTGCCCGCCGCTTCCTGCTATTTGCCTAGGTAGTTACCTTTGCCTGGGTTGCTATTGCTACAGTACCTGCCATCTGCCTGCCTGGCGCTTTCCACTGTCCACCCCCTCCCTCCCCCATCACATCACTGACGACATCTTTCCCACTTCCCACCACCACCATAAACCAGCATCCGCCAGGCTGCCGACCATTCATCCTCCTCCAGTCTGCATCCACCTCTCTCGTGTCTCGTGTTGCTGCCCGAACGGACACAGCGACAGAGTTACTTCATCAGACTGAGAGCTTCCCGATAAAACGGCCCTTTCTCCCGGCCCTCTTCGTCTGAGCTCCCCTCCACGCCATTGGCTCGCCCCTCTTGTTATCTTTTTTTCTAGCTACTACTAACTGGCCAACTTCATCTTTACACCACCACCCGTCGAACCGTCGACCCCCGACTCAGAGACGCTCTGCTGCTCCTCTCATCCTCTCGAGCAGAGACTTTGCGGCTGCCATAGCTCCACGCAGCTTCACCCCAAACCCCGTCGTCTCCTCTGGTTCCAATCATTCCGACGTCTTGCGCGAACGCATCGCGCCCCCACAGCCATCATGAACGAAGATCAAGCCATTCTCGATATCCAGCGCAAAATCGAAAAGGAGCGCGTCCTCATGACCGCTGCCAACAACATGCGCTCCCAGACAGACAACGATGCCGTCCGCTCCCGCCTAGACTCACAGATTCGCGACGGTCGCCGCAACATCCAGTTCTTCGAGGAGCGTCTCAATGAGCTTCAGATGCGCCGCGTTAACCAGGGCGTTGCCAACATGGCTGTCCGCGACGATGCCGATGGCCCCCCGCCCCCTCCTCCCAAGGATTCCTCGCTTCAATACAGCCAGATTGGCCAGCATGGCGATAGGATGCCTTCCCACCATCCTTTTACCCCTCAGCCCCCCGGTGCATCCATGCCCAAGGGCCGGCCCAACTTTACCAAGCTAGGTACGAGCTTCCATCTCGCCCCCGCCAACCCTCCTGTGCCTTTTGGTCTCTTCATCTTTCCAAGTGCCGCCTCACCTTGTTCTCTATCAATTTCGCTAACTGCCGCCTGGCAGATCTTATCAAATATGATACCCCCTACCTGGGCCCCCGTATCCAGCTCATGCTCTCCCAGCTTCAGTTTAAGCTCAATGTCGAGGAACAGTACCTCAAGGGCGTCGAGAAAATGGTTCAGCTCTACGCAATGGAGGGCGACCGCAAAAGCAAAGCCGACGCCGCAGCTAGAAAAACGGAAAGCAAGCAGAAAATCCTTCTCTTGAAGCAGGCATTGAAGAGATATGAAGAACTGCATATTGACATGGACAATTCGGATACACCCGATGGTATGTCTCCCAACAAATCTCGCACGCCTCTCTACTGCCCCACGCTAATTACTGACGTGTTAGATGATTCGATCAATACTCCGAATCTTCGCAAGCCCCTCAGCGGCTCCCTCGCCATTCGCATAATCGCCGTGAACAATGTCGATCACGCCGCCACCACACGCTTCTCCCGCGGTCCTGAAACCTTCGTCGCTGTCAAGGTCGAGGACACCGTGACAGCCCGCACCAAAGTATCCAGAAACGACCGTTGGGAAAATGAGTTCCACACCATTGATGTCGACAAGGCCAACGAAATAGAAATCATTGTCTACGACAAACCCGGAGAACACCCCATGCCCATCGGTTTGCTTTGGGTCAGAATATCCGACATTGTCGAGGAAATGCGCCGTAAGAGGATCGAGGCCGAGATGACTAGTTCTGGTTGGGTCTCTGCCGACAAAATGGGCAGCATTGGCGCCACGGCCCCTGCTCAGTTCCCCATGAGCCCCTCACAAAGCTCATTTGGCGCTCAAACCGCCGGCGCTCAGGGCGGTCACCAGCCTGGTGGCGCTTATGGGGCTCCTCCGTCCCAGATTAACGCCGGCCCCATTGATGGCTGGTTCAACCTTGAGCCTGCCGGTCAAATTCAGCTGCAGATTAGCTTCGTCAAGCAGAACCGAGACAAGCGCCCCGTCGACGTCGGTCTCGGCCGAAAAGGCGCTGTTCGTCAGCGTAAGGAAGAGGTCCACGAAATGTATGGTCACAAGTTTGTCCAGCAGCAGTTTTACAATATCATGCGTTGTGCTCTCTGCGGCGACTTTCTCAAATATTCAGCCGGCATGCAGTGTGAGGACTGCAAGTACACCTGTCACACCAAATGCTACCAGAGTGTCGTCACCAAGTGCATCAGCAAGAGCAACGCCGAGACCGACCCCGAGGAAGAAAAGATCAACCACCGCATTCCCCACAGGTTCCAGCCCTTTTCCAACGTTACCGCCAACTGGTGCTGCCACTGCGGTTACATTCTACCATTTGGCAAAAAGAACTGCAGAAAGTGCACAGAATGCAGTCTCACAAGTCACGCTAATTGTGTGCACCTTGTCCCAGACTTTTGCGGCATGTCAATGGCCGTGGCGAACCAAATCCTACAGGGCATTCGCACACAGCGTCAAAAGGCCAAGACGACCACCAACCTCACGGATAGGACCCTGCGCAAGATGAGTACCCCTGGCTCTCAGACGGGCACACCGACTTCTGCCGTCTCCTCCCCGACCGGCTCCGCACAACCCCCGCAGATCACTCCAACAACGACGGAAGCAGCCGAGGCCGCTAGACGCATGTATGCAAATCAGCAGACGCCCCCGCAGCAGCGACCAGCCCCGGGACGCGCGCCGTCAAGCACCAGCTCAGCGGCTACCGCTGCTTCCTCTGCAGCCGCTGCGGCTGCTTCGGCTGCTATGTCCGGCATTTCAGCGCAGTCAAACCAGAGGTCCGACTATGGCCGATATGGCGGCTATGGTCAGCAGCAACCAGATGCACATGCTGCCGCTGTCGCTTACGGGGCTCAAATGCAAACGCAGCAGCAGGGGCGTCCCTACAACCCGGCTGATTATGCAAATGTTAACACCGGCTACGCTCAACAACAGCAGCAAATGCAGCCCGCTGCTCAGATCCGCCCTGTGCAGCAGATGCCTCCTCCTGCTGCCCAACCCGCTACCCGCCCTGCTGAGCCGGTTTCGCCCCAGAAGCCATACCAGCCTCAGGCCGGCCAGCCTGGTGGACGCAAGTCCCTGCCTCTTGCCACTGATCCCGGTACTGGACAGCGCATTGGCTTGGATCACTTCAACTTCTTGGCAGTTCTAGGTAAGGGTAATTTTGGCAAGGTCATGCTTGCCGAGACCAAGAAATCCAAGAAGCTCTATGCCATCAAGGTCTTGAAGAAGGAGTTCATCATTGAGAATGATGAAGTTGAGAGCATGCGCTCTGAGAAGAGAGTCTTCTTGATCGCTAATCGGGAGCGCCACCCGTTTCTGACCAATTTGCACGCCTGTTTCCAGACGGAGACACGTGTGTACTTTGTCATGGAGTACATCAGCGGCGGTGATCTCATGCTGCACATTCAGCGCGGGCAATTTGGCGCCAGACGAGCACAATTTTACGCTGCTGAAGTCTGCCTTGCTTTGAAGTACTTTCACGAAAACGGTGTTGTCTACCGTGATTTGAAACTCGACAACATCATGTTGACGCTAGACGGACACATCAAGGTTGCTGATTATGGTCTTTGCAAGGAAGACATGTGGTATGGCTCCACGACTGGCACATTCTGCGGTACACCTGAGTTCATGGCACCTGAGATTTTGCTGGACAAGAAATATGGCCGCGCCGTCGACTGGTGGGCCTTTGGTGTCTTGATTTACCAGATGCTCCTGCAACAGTCGCCATTCCGTGGTGATGACGAAGACGAAATTTATGAAGCTATCTTGTCAGACGAGCCACTTTACCCGATCAGCATGCCCAAGGAGTCAGTGTCTATTCTCCAGAAGCTGCTCACACGTGAGCCCAGCGAACGTCTGGGTAGCGGCCCGACGGACGCTCAGGAAGTCATGAGCCATGCATTCTTTAAGAACATCAACTGGGAAGAAATCTACCTGAAGCGTGGCCCGCCGCCATTCAAGCCTGCGATTAAGAGCGCAACAGATACAAGCAACTTTGATTCCGAATTCACCAGCGTCACTCCTGTGCTCACGCCGGTGCAGTCAGGCAAGTCACCATACCCATTATCACGCTCGAGCACTACCACTAACAAGATGTACAGTTTTGTCGCAGGCGATGCAGGAAGAGTTCCGTGGCTTTTCATACACGGCTGATTTTGAGTAATCGAGCGAGTCTTGATATTTAAAATTGTTTAATGACGTGAAGACAAATGAAACTGACGAGGGCATGATGGGGTTTATGCTATGGGAAGCATGGCGCATGCAAGACTTTTTATGCGGGTGCATACTCGGAGCGGGAGTTGCCAGATGGCGGTCAGGGCCAGCGTGACCATACAAAAGAAATTCATTCGTTGAGATGATATCCCCACACATTACGAAGCCATCATCGACGTTCATTCTCTTTGTTTGATTTTATGTCGAAAATACGCGGCTAGCCATACTTTACAAGACACATGGACGTTTGAGCGTCGTCCAACACCAGACAGAGCAGAGGCGGCACTGAGCATTGGGCTCGACTGAATTTTTTTTCTTCTTCAACGAGCGGGACATTTTACTTGTTGTGGGTTTCTATATCGTTCCTTTCACTTTTCGTTTCTTCGAACCTTTTTAATTTCCTTCAGAGCTTGTGGTGTTGGATTTTTTTCAATTGTTCATAATTGGTCGTGTGTGTTGTGTTCCTCTTGACAAAGCTGGCAGACCAAAAAGCGATTTTCATAAATAGGAGAGGGAAAATGACAATTACAAGCGAAGAAGAAACATGTGCATTTGACTAATTCCATGGCGGTGTTTTCTCCAAGCCTTCTTTTGCAGCATGTGATGCATGTCGTAACTAGCCCCCAAGTACCTAGTCTGCACAAGGATTACTACGGAGGAGATGAGCTAGTGGTCTGTTCATGTTTGATTTTTTTTTTTTTCCTTTTTTTAAAACTGCTTTAGTTGGTTGCTGTGAAGATAGTCTACAGATCATGCTGTTATACCCAAATCTGACTGGAACCACGCCACTCACTTCCCTCGCACGCTCCACAACTCGGTCCTACGCCGTATACTCCTTTTGCAGGAGCTTGGCAATGGTGTTTAGCTGAATGTTGCTGGTGCCCTCGTAGATGGCGCCAATCTTGGAGTCGCGCCAAAACTTTTCGGCGAGGCCCTCGCGGACGAAGCCCATGCCGCCCATCCACTCGACGGCGAGGCCCGACACGCGGCCGGCGACCTGCGAGGCGTAGAGCTTGGCCATGGCGGCGTCGCGGACAAAGTCCTCGCCGGCCTCCTTCTTGCGGGCCGCGTTGTAGACGAGGGCGCGGGCGGCGGCGATTTCGGTGTAGGACTGGGCGATTTGGTGCTGCATGCCCTGGAACTCGCCGACCAGAGAGCCAAACTGCTTGCGGTCGTTCCAGACGTAGCGGACGGCGTTTTCAAAGGCGCCGAGGGCGAGGCCGGTCATTTGCGCGGCGATGCCGATGCGGCCCTCGTTGAGGATGCCAATGGCGTACTTGTAGCCGTCGCCGGCCTTGCCGAGCAGGTTCTCCTTGGGGACGACGACGTCGTCAAAGTTGAGGACGCAGGTGGAGCTGGCGCGGATGCCGAGCTTCTTTTCCTTCTTCGCAATGGAGAAGCCGGGCGTGTCCTTGTCGACGATGAAGGCGGTGATGCCCTTGTAGCCCTTGCTCGGGTCGAGGTTGGCAAAGACGATGAAGAAGCCGGCTTCCATGGAGTTTGTGATCCACATCTTGGAGCCGCTAATCTTGTAGCCGTCGGCCGTCTCGGTCGCGCGCGTGGCCATGGCGAACGCGTCGGAGCCGGACACGGGCTCCGACAGGCAAAAGCTCGCGACCGTGTTGGTGGCCAGCCTGGGCAGGTACTTTTTCTGCAGCGCGGCGGACCCCCACTTCATGAGCGCCGTGTTGCAGAGGGTGTTGTGCACGTCGACGAGCACCGAGACGGAGGGGTCGGCGCGCGCGAGCTCTTCGATGGCGATGATGGCGGCGGTAAAGTTCATGCCGGCGCCGCCGTACTCTTCGGGGATCTCGATGCCCATGAGCCCTTGCTCAAAGAGCTGCTCGACGACGGTCGGGTCCATGGCCTCGGCCTCGTCCATGTCGCGGGCGCGGGGCAGCACGACTTCGGTGGCAAACTTGGACACGGCGTCGGCCATGGCGGCCTCGACCTCGGAGAGGTGCGAGATGGGCGTGGGCGGGATCTCGGAGATGTCGACGTTGCGGCGGGGAGCGGTGGTGGAGAGGGAGCGCCTGGGGTAAATAGAAAATGATTAGCGGGGGGAGGGGGGGCGGGTGTCAATTGCGGTTTGAGGGGGGGAAAAGCGTACAGAGAAGAAGCGGCAACGGGACGGGTGATGCTGCGAGCGGCCGCGGCCGCGGCCACGGGGAGACGCTGGGTCAGAACGGCGCGGCGGCTGCCCTGGAGAGCCGGGCGGATGGCGCGCGTGAATGAGGACATGACGAACGGCGGGCGGTTGATGCTTGAGCCGAGGCTGTTGTGTAGAGGCGGCGCCCAAGTAAAGTAAACGCTTGGGTATAGAAGAGACGTAGGGAGGAGGGGGAGGAGAGAGAATTGAATCTGGAGGTACAATGTGTAGAAGGGAAGAAAAAAGGGTTGGTCGGTGTGTCTGCAGATAATGGTGGTTGTGGCTGCTGGGTTGGGTGTGTTGCCCGGCTTTGGGGCGATATTCGGAACGGCAACTGACGGCACGACGAGCCTGTTGACGTAGTGGGCGAACGAATACAACTAAAGACACCCAACTACAAATCAATTCTAAAACACTGGTCAAAACTTGGTAAGAACAGACGATTGTCCAGTTCTTACTATAAATATTCAGTATGATAAAAGTAATCAGTGACAAAGCGAGAGCAAGGCATGCCAGTTTGCAGCAAAATGACAGACGGGGCTGCCTGTGCTTATAGTGGCCGGCGTTCGGTTGCAGCTTGGGCCGCGCTGCCCGCTTTTTCCGCCCGGAACTCCCCTTGTCGCTTTCTTTCTTTTTTTCTTTTTTGTTTGCTCAAAAGTAAAGTGTGGGGAAGGACTCGAAGGAAGGAGAGAAAAAGAGCCGAGCGGCTTAGCGTATTAAGCCGAGTGGGACAGGCGGTGGGCGGGCGTCACAAGGTGGCAATGGAGAGGTTGGACTTGCAGAAAGGAAAAATAAGAAGGGATGTAAATGTTTAAATGATAAGACGGGGAACATGATATGAAAACTTGCTCTGAAGATGATGAGGCAGGTCAGTTTACATGTTCATGGACCTCCTGACACCAGAAAGCCACACATTCGTGACCAGTGATCCAAAGCTGCCAGGCTGAACAACTAATGGTATCATGCTTTATTTTGTATTTGGTTCTTATTTAATCTTTACTTCAAATAATGAACAAGGTCAATACTAAAAACATTCAATACACTTTTCTCCGAACGATAGACACCGACTTCCCCTCGCACCCATTCGGTAGATGCTAGTTCAGCAAGCATGTCTGAAGATAGTAGCTCATATAATGTAATATCCAATACACGTAACACTTCAAATAATTCTTGCATTTTTTGGGATTTTGCTCGAGTAAAAAACGCCACACTTTAATTCGTGACGCGCTCCTTTACGAATCATGCCGCTCTTGGGGCCTCGCCATCGCCCATCGATTCCCCGAGACCCACCCACCCACAAACGCCAATCGGACGGGTTTGCACGTGACTTTCCTGCAAAGGAGATTTTGAAGCATCTTGATCTTGTAATCCATCGTCGACGACATCCAGCCGCCCCAATCCATTCCCCTCCCCAACGACCTCTCTCACCGTGCTCGACTCGCCCAGCATGGTCGGTTTCATTGTGCGGCACCTTTTTTCGCCCGCCGCCCGTCGGCCCTTGCTCTCCGCTGCCACGACGACCTCGTCCCTCCTCACACCTTTCCGCTTCGCCGCCGCACCACCAACAGCCTCACCCATCCTCGCCGCGACGACTGCTTGCTTTTCAACCACCGTTCCTCGCCCCGCCACGCTGAACCAGGTCCTGCGCGGCATCCGCAAGGGCAAGCGCGCGCGCCACGCCGTGTCCCCCGCACTCGCCAACACGCGCTGTCCGGCGCTCAAGGGTGTCTGCCTGCGCGTCGGCGTCGTGCGGCCCAAGAAGCCCAACTCGGGCGAGCGCAAGACGGCCCGTGTCAGGTTGTCGAGCGGCGCCATGGTCACGGCCTACATACCCGGCGAGGGCCACAATATTCAGCAGCACAGCGTGGTGCTGGTGCGCGGCGGGCGTGCGCAGGACTGTCCCGGTGTGCGGTACCACCTCGTCCGCGGAGCGCTGGATTTGGTACGTTTTTGTGTGATGATGAACAGAGGCGCGGAAGCTTTGTATTCGTGACTTTTGCTCAAGTTAAAGAAAAAAAAAACGAGTTGGGGAGCAAGAAACTGACAGTGTACAGGCTGGTGTAGGTACCCGCGCGACGAGTCGAAGCAAGTACGGCACAAAGAAGCCGAAAAAGGCCACCATTGGTTAAGTGGCACATGAAACAATGTAGATTCAGATACACAGGGGGGACGGCATGTACAGCATACACATTATTTAGAGGTAGATCTTGTACGGATGGGCATTAGCGATATGTCGCCGCATGGCGACCTGTATTATACAAAAGACAAAAGCAATTGCATGTGCATCCGACACTGCACTGTTGAACAATCACAGTCTTCCTGTGGCTCTCACATTGTATTGACACTTTGTGAAATTCAACGATTCTTGTCATTCTTTCTGTTTTCTAACATGATAAGACCGCATCGGCGGAATGTGAAGCAAGTCGGACAAATAGCCTCCGCAACGCCATATCTTCTGGTATGTCACCGCATCTACCGTATAATACATTTCCTTGAAAGCAAATAACCCTCGCTAATGCCGTCAACGGGCGTATTTTGACAATGTGCCTCTCTCTGTGCACTGATAAAGCAAAGAAAGTAAAATCGTAAACATGAGTAATATAAGCGCCAAACCCTCGAATTCGACAAATGTTGGTACAAGACAACGGGCTGCTAT
This sequence comes from Aschersonia sp. MBC 622, assembly GCA_030782805.1. NCBI lineage: Eukaryota > Fungi > Ascomycota > Sordariomycetes > Hypocreales > Clavicipitaceae > Aschersonia > Aschersonia sp. MBC 622. Next base: position 46,913 of record JARJPL010000553.1, read on the forward strand.
GACCCTGGCAGAGTGTCCTCCGCTCAGTCCACGCCGTCGGGCTTTTGCATGCCCATCATCTCAAAGTACCTGGAGGTGCAAGAGTATCTGCTCCAGTCAAAGTTATCCTTAGGATTGCAGTGGCACTTGAGGTCAATGCGCGCCTGGGCATCATTGGGGCAATGTGTAAATGGCATGTGAAAATACGCAATCTCGTCAAAGAAGTGAAGCTCCGTCTTGTTGAGAAGAATGCCAGCAGCAATGGAATGAACCGGGGCATCGCCCCAGCGCTCGTAAAAGAAGCCGCCATCTTGGTCGAGCGAATTGAAGAATTCGACGTAGGCATCGCTGCGCATCCACTCGAGGCTTCCAATTTCGAAGTTGGACCACTATTGAATTGTATTAGTAAGAGTTCGAAGCCGACTCGGGCAGTATTTACTCACAAAGTGGCACATGTTGTAGGTCTGGCCGTCATCGTCGCTAAGAAACTCCATTGAGTTGTCGGCGGCCACATGCTCGGGATAATTCTCCATAAACTTCCTGGCACTGTCCCAGAGCGTAGGAATGGTGTCGACGTACTCGAGCAGGCTTATCGTGAAACTGTACTTTTTCCCATTTTCCTTCATAAAGCGAAATGGGTCCTTCGGAATGTCGCAAAAGAGCTCAATGCTAGGCTCGACACGCCAGTAAAAGTCATAGTTTTGCATGATGGGGTGCTGGAAGAAGAAGCCAGACTCGAAGCGGCACATGTGGCGGTAGCTGATGGAGTCACCATAGATAATTTTGCGCTCCTTCATGTCCTCGCGCACCTTTTTGGCCTTTTCCTCGTCGATCCAATCGGGCACGGACCAGTGCTCGACGGGAATCTGGCCAAAGTGCGCCGTGCCGGAGACGAGGGCCGAGGTGATGTTGCGAAAGTTGTCGTCAAAGGGCTTATCGTTGAGAAAAACCCAATCGTAGTTGAAGCGGCGGTTGAAACGATCTTCCACCTGGCGAATCGAGCGAGCAATGTCCCAGACATCGGCGTTGCGAGCGAGGGTCACAAAGGTGGCATTGGCGCGAGGGCCAGGATCGATGTCGGCGAGGGAGTTGGAAGCGGGAGCATCGGTGCTGACGGTGGCGGGCTTCGGGGAAACCACCTCTTGCCCGTCGCGATCGGCAGGCATGGGCTTTTGCGTGGAATCGACATGGCGGCTGGCAGCAGGAGCATTTTGCGGATTTGACTGCGAAACAGTTTGGGCGTGGTTAGGGGCCGGAACGGGTCGCGGGATGGTGTCGTAGCGAGAGCCGGAGAAGAGGTAAAAGAACATCAAAATCTAAGGGTTTATTTAAGTCAGCGATTGGAACAGAGTCCTGCATGGTCCTTGATAGCCCAAGCATGAGTTGTACTTTTTGTTTGCTTCCTGAGGGCAACGAGTGGCGCAATTTGCAGGTGACAGGCCGGGCCAGCTTCAAGAACAAAGGTGACGTACAATACCGGCAACAACAATGTAGCGCAGGATGCGCGCATTGCTTCCCGCCAACATGACGGGTAAACGTTGTAAAGGAACCAGGAGCGGTAGGTTTGAAAGGTCGGGAGGAGAAAGAAAGGCCGTTCGCAGAATTGAAGGAGGAAAGAAGTGAAGCAAACGAAGGAGTGTTCAAATGGCGGTTGGAGACGCCAATGGGGGGACAGAGTGAGAGAGGCGCTGACTCGGCAAGCGATTTATTAGGTAGGTAGACAAGAAATTCAAGTACCACGGCACACACGGCCACTATTACAGCGCTCCAGTGTGATTTAGCGGGGCAGCTACAGCGGGGTACCTCTAATTTACAGAGGCCACCAGGGGACGACTCACCAAGATCACTGCATTGATACAGACTTTTAGTAGTTGAATAATGAATGGCTCTGCGGATGCTCGGCACGCGTGGTGGGGGAGGGGCGATGCTCGTGGCTCGCTTCATTTAAGAGACGACGGCAATAATTGAGTACATGTATCAAGACAAGTGAAGGAAACTGACAAGAGATTAAATAGACGAGAGATCATGATAGACAAGGCAACACAAATATTTAGCTTCTCTGCACGTGCTTGTAAAGAGGTAGTTTTGCAACAGCCACAGCAACCTGCAAACAAACGCCGGCTTCTCTCCACCACCCCTAGTCTGGTTTGTTTTGTTGCCTGTCGTCCAACAAACTTTGCATCTGCATCGCCTAGATCCCGGCTTGCGATAGGTAGTAATTGAGCGGTTTCTATCTGTGACGCTACTGTCTGCAACACTTGACTTGCTATGAATTGCATCATGAGTCTTGTTCGTTTCGAAGTGACGACGTTTGCCATGATCTGTCGGTGTGGTCGACGCGCAGCCGTGCCCGGCGTTTGTGCGTTGGCTACCCTGACCTTGCAGATGCAGCCGTCAGCCAGCTGCACGAAATCAAACCGCCACTCTTTCCATACGCCACATGGCGATGAAAATTGATCTTGCTCATCAAGAAGTGCTCGCCCGTCGTGCCTTGTCATCGCACAGCATCACATCCGTAACTAGGATACGTCTCTCACTCCCTTTCATCACAGCATCACCGTGGCACAGCACTGCCCTCACGCAGTCGTTCGCAGGCCGAGTTTGCTGTGCCTAGGCCTCCGCTCCAGCCAACAATAGAATCGACTTGGAGTCGCCATTCTACGACGACGCCGTTATACCCTAGCAGCACGCCGTTGATTTGCCAATTGCTGCGGCAGGCAGCGCTCAAGAAGGTCTACCCGAGCTGTCCATCGTGCGAAGCGATACGCAATAATGGCTACAAAAGACGACGACAGTATCTCCCTCACCTCTACTGTTGAAGACGAAGTCGATCCAGACACGCAATGGACAGTGAAACAAATTCTCGCCGACGGTCAGGTTGAGGGCGAGACCAAGTATCTCATTGAATGGGAAGACTTTCCTCTTAGTGCATGCACATGGGAGCCCAAAGAACACCTTCCAGACAGCCTGCTGGAAGAATGGGCTCAGAACAAACAAAACCAACTAGAGCGCAACGCATCCAGACTTCATATCGAGGAGTGGCGCATTGCAATAATACAACTATATCGAGCCAAATATGCTCGCCATGAAATGCGAAACTGCATACGTCAGCGCAAAAAGTTGAGAATGGCCAGATATTCAAAGTCATTAGAGCAATTAATCGCTGAGATCAACGCCACTCCAAGTGACCAGCCAAAAGCCACAGAGGACAATACTCCTGCCATTATCAATGCGGCAGAGTGTGTCTCTGTCGATACGGTTGCATCTTTTCCTGCTGGCACACCAGAATCTGTTATCGCCATTGCAACTGAACCTGCTAGTCAGGAGGCAGACATCTTCGAAGCCCGCTCTCGTCGCTCATCGATCGATGATTTATTTTCAGATCCTGACTCAGACCTGGAGATTAGTGCCTACTCTTGGCATGGCGATTCGGCCGATGAAGAAGACGAAGTTGTGGCAACATCCGAGTCAAGTACTGATTCAATCTCCATCCAACATGTGAGGATCCAAGATACAGTGATGCAAGACGCAAGTCAGCAACTAGAACGCCCGCGACAGATTCTTGCTGGTATTGCCATAGAGCCTGCCGTATCGATATCTCCTGAGAACAACCCCGCAGTGCACCTGTCGAGCGCTGAGACTGATCTCGGCAGCGACGCCATGGACATCGATACGAGTGGAAGTTCGCCGCCAGCTACGCCTTTGCTCACAGGCATGACTGCAATGCCTGCCGATGCTTCATCAACTGAGACAGTCCCAACAAAAAGGGACACTCAGAACTCCTTCGAAGCAAAACTGGCGGCAGAGAAACCGAATACCGAACAGACAACTAGAACTAGTAACCTGTCTACTCAAGGCACATCTGATCCAGTCATGTCTACTCTACCAGAACATTCTACTCTACCGGCACAGTCTCCTCTACCAGCCCAGTCTCCTCGGCCAGCTCAGTCTCCTCTACCAGCACCGTCTCCTCCACCCGCACAGTCTATTCTACCAGCCCTGCGTCCTCAGCCAGCCCAGTCTCTTCTCTCATCACAGTCTCTTCTCTCAGCAAAGTCAGCACAGTCCAAAAATTCCATGAAAAAAGTATCGTTCTCTTTGCCGGGTCCGATTCAACCAAAGAATGTCAGCAAAGCCGAACCTAGTCTTTTCGTTCCCGACAACTCTCATAGACAAGTGACTTTGCCTTCAAGATCTTTCGATGCACGTTCCAAGGGCCGAGACGATATCAGCTACGGCCAACTGAAGACTTGCGTCATTGGACCTACCAAATTAACTTGTTCGTTTCACGTCTCTACGCTGCCAGCAGACTTGCAAATGGTCTTCTATCGGGAAGTCTTGGAGCTTGAAATCCTCAATTTCTCGCACGTCTGCACCGCTCAAGACCTCATGCAACAGTTGCGTGCTACCGAACTTAGCTCGGGCGTCTGGGTCACAGGAACAATATGCTCTCCTCTTGAAGCAGATAAGTTGGAGACAATTGTGGACTTTCTGAATGCATCATCCTTTGGCTTGCTATGCTACAGCAAAGAGTTCTGCCTCGTCATTTACCCAAGTAAATCTCTTGATTGGCAGCAAAGTCCCCTCCCGACTTCGCAACCACCGGCGGGACGTTTACTGCAGTATCTGGCGTTTGCGCCTGCGACGAGCTTTCAAGTCGACGACTTATCGTTGGAGTTCAATGTATCGTACTCCTTTGGCGTCACCATCTTCGACAAACAGCTCTACCGCAAATTATTACCAAGCAATGAGCAGATGGACAAAACTCGCCCAATCCCGGATAGTCTTTTTCTCATGTTCCCACCATCAGCAAAAGCAGAGGAAGATTTGCTCTGTCGATGGCTGAGAGTGTCTAATAGAAACTGTGAGATTCGTTCTTGTGCTGTATCAGGGCACTGGGCAAGGTTTATCGAGGGTTCCAGAGGGGCAGTGATCCTCCATCAGGATTGCCTTCGACTACTGCATCGCTTGCCACAATTGTCGAAGGTACTCCATCGTCGACACGAAGACTACAAGTTTTGGATTTTCCGGCTCCCTCTGTGTCCACCAATTTCTGAATCATTGTATGAGAAAGAGTATATGGAGCAAGTTGGCATTGCTTTGGACTGGGCTTTTCCACCCGGCGTCGCCGTTATGGCTCCTCCTAGCTTCTTTATTTCGCAGCCCGTACAGGCGTATAATCTACTGAAGTGGATTTGGCATAACTTTTCGGCCGGAGCGTCTGTATACCTTCGTGGCAAGCTAGTTGTTGCACACAATATGGACGGCTGGTTGATGTCGCTGGCGCTAGAAAAGAAAGGTGCTGAGTCTATCGAAATCTCCGAGGTGCGAAGCAAGACATTTATGTTGATGACAAAGCTGGTAGAAGAAGACCCCGAGGACATTACATCTCCCGTTAAGTACGCGCCAGTTTGCATTGACGGCAACGATGAGCAAAGTCTCGTCAATTGGTTTGGATGGTGGAGTACCTCTCAGATCGACAAGTTTCGAAAATTCAGCGTCATTTGCTCAGACAACGACGACGATGCAAGATTGTCGAGGTACATCAATCGGTCCGCCTTGCGGGGGCTGTTTTCCCAGGCCGGAGGTCACGTTGCGACATCACTTGCGAAGCGCGTGAGCTTCAAGTTGGTTCATGACGATACGCCGCAGTGTTTGAGCACATATATTAGAAGTGTGAGCGCCGATGCGCACGCGGCCTCGTGGAATCCTCTCGTAATCTGTCCATGGGCTGTCAACCAGCATGACGGCATTTCACAATACGGCGATGCCAGTCAGTGGGTAGACTACTTTGCGAAACAGTATATTCGTCGTTTAATGGAGGGAACATACGGAAAGAAGAACACGCAAGTTGGATTTTTTTACATGTCAGACAAGCCTCTTGACAAAACAGCCCCCGTATATCCTTGGCTGGCATTCGTTCGGCCTATGGAGCTACACCGAAAACCGTGGAAACATTCAGAGCTACTATTCTGGGACCTCCGCCTCAAAGACGCGGCGCGCCGGTCTCAGACCATATCCATGTCCGATCTCTCGCCCGCGCAGCGCAACCTCGTCACCGAAGTGACCGAGCAGTATGCCAAACTAAAACTCCCACTGGGCAAGATCTGGGCGGGCGGTTTCAAGGGATCCGGCATGTACACGGATCCGCTGGACATTACACTCGACTGGATGAAGGTGCTCGTGGGCAGAGTTAAGGACTGGCTTCCGCTGAGCCACGCAGACATGTTGAATCGTGGATGGAGCGCCGTTCATGGCTCCGCGCCGCCCGGCGGCGCGGAGACGGGTGATGATAAGGCCGCAAAGGAGCCGGCACAGCGCATACTGTTTCCTCCGCCGAACGGGGGCTCTTTGAATTCTCAGCCATATACGAATAGATTGCATCAGTGGGCCATGGCTGCGCGCGTCGACAAGGAGTCTCAGTTTACGTATGTGCCAACGTACGAGTGGTATCGAAAGCAGCAAGGATCAGGTCGTGGATTCGAGCATATTCGTTTTTGGTCGTGGAAGGCCTTTTTTGAACATTACAAGATTGATGATCCAGAGAAGTAATTTCAGAATGAGTTGCCTATCTAGTTAGCCTAGTGACATTGTGTTTAACAAAAAAGCCCATCGCGTTTCTTTGCCCTTTGTCATTCTATTATACATGGGGAAAAAAGATCCTTCGCTTGAATGCCGGAAAACCAACTTTGATATCATTACACGGTTCCCCCCTTATCATAACGGTTTCCCCTCATCTCGTCGAAGCCGGAAAGCTTCTCGTGCTCAGCAGCACGCCCTTGATGCGTCGAATATTGTCCCGCACCTTGCGCACCTCGTCGTCCGGCTCGTTTTTGGACAACCCGCCCATCGTCGACATCATGGTATAGCCGCCAGGGGTAAAGTCCATTTGCGGAAAGGTCATGCGGTCGAGTTCCTCCCGAAAATGCTCGACCTGCGCTTTAATGTCCTCAAAGTCGCCGCTCTGCGAGACGACAGCGTCGCGCAGGCCCGAGACGCACTTGGCCAGCTTGGTCACGCCCGTCGCGTGCTGCAGTGCGGGGGGCTGCTTGGCCTCTTCCTTGAGGTTGGTGGCACCCTGCCCAGCCGCCGGCAGCGCTTCGCTAAACGATGTCTGCGTGCCGACGTCGCGGTGGAACATTTCCGCGGGGTCCTCATCCTCGTCAGCGTCGTTGGCCATGGCCGTGGTGGTGGATGCAGGCAGGCTGCTGCTGGCAGCGAGCGCCGCGGCGTGCTTGGGCGGCGGCACGACGGAGACGGTGCGCTCGAGCTGGTGGACGAGCGCATCGAGGCGGCTAGCAGTCGTGTCGTGCAGCTCCTGACGCGCGTCGTCGAGGCTCGCAATCATGGGCTCGGCGACGTACCTACTCACGCCGTACACGAGTGTCGAGAGCCCCGCGAAGCCGTACAGCGTGTTGAGTAGGCCCTGCGTGGTGACGAGCGGCGGCGGACGCTGCGGTTTGGTAAGGAACTCGGGGTATGTGACAATGGGCGCGCGATCGGTAGCGGCGGTGGTGGATGTGGAGGGTTTGGACTTTTGCGGCGTGGGCGAAGACGCCTCCGTGTCCTTGTCCGAAGTCTAGGCAAGCGGAATTGAGTTAGGAAAATGAGCAGCGTAGGTGTTTGATATGTGATGTCTTACGGTTTCGTGGGTGTCGCCTAGGAGCTTTTGGATGTGGTCGTCCTCGACGCCTTTTGACTTGAGAAAGGCCACCTTTTTATCGCGCGGTTCGTTCTTGACCTTTTCATCGTCCAAGAAACGCTTCGCAATCGTCAATTTGTCTTCTGTGGTCGGGCTGCCGGCGTGGCTGCCGGCGTCGGTGCTCCCCGCTGTTGTCGCCTCAGTGTCTGACGAGGTTGGCGAGTTGGATGTCCGCTGCCAGGCAGGAATACCGTCGTCGTTCGAGTCGCTCATTTCATCCGGTTGTTGGTTTATGTTGCACCAATCTTCTGTGAAGAGTATGGACAACGGGGTATAGTGCTTGTGGGGTTGTAGTTGAAGGACGACTGGATCGTCTTGTGATGAGAGCTGATCATGGTCAGTGGGTCGCTGGCTGCTGGACAAGAAAGATCCCCAGTGCTGGATGCCGAGGCAAAAGCTACAGTGGGGCTGCATGGCATCGCAGACCTGGGGAATCGATCGAACTTTCACAGGTGGGTGGCAACAAGACGGGATGATATTGTGAAATTCGAAAATAAAATGCAAAGTCTTGGAGAATGTATATATAAGCTCTATAGATGCTATAGTGATCCGTTATTTGAACCAGACTTTTGCATCTGTATAGGGTACATGCGCATTTCGAAGCAAGCGACTTGGTCGCGCGAGGAAAGAACAAACACATAGTCTATAATGACAGAGAAAAATTGAGAATGATACGGAATTTTGTATAAATGAACTCTTAGAGTTGTATTTGGCGGATTTGGGTTCTTGGTTGATTGGAATAGGTGAGTATTCAGGCACATGGCAGTGAGGATGAGCGTCAGGGCAACGTGGTCAATACCTAGAAAAACATGACACTATCGACTTTACATTTTCGAAAGTATCATCGAATGATGCCAATTCTTTTCTGCGTTCTAGGCGGCCAGTGCAAACTTTGTATGTACGCAACACTTGAGACTAGCCGCCCAACCATTCTGCACGGCTGTGACAAGGACCAGCTCCATCCCCCCGGCCTGCCAAGCCGTACGCCTGATGACCGAGAGGCGCCCGCACTATAATCTCAGAGTATAACACCTTGGCTGACTGAACGAGGGTATCTCCGCCGCGGCGGTCAGCGTTACGGACGGCCGGCAACGATCTGCCTAGGGGTGTGCAGTTTCATGCGCGGGCGTCAGTCTGGATAGGGTTTCTGAACAGGGGTTCAACTCCGGGGTACTGGTTGGTCAAAAATACTGATAGTCTATCGGTCCGCTTATTTTATGGCTGAAGAGTCTAGTTATCAGTTTGCCTAATCTATGGCTGTGTGACGCTGTTTTTGGGTCAAGGAAGCAAAGACTCCATGAAAGCCAAATTGTTCGAACTACTCTCTCGGGAAGGTCGGCAGTGTTGGAGACAGATAGCGGTGGCATATATTCCTTTCGCGACGCAGTAGGGCTCCATGCAGATTATTGCCATAGGTTAGTCGATGACGAGATAAATCATCCGTCTGCGCCGTTGAGATGGTTACTTTAACTTTTGATGCAAAAGGATCAATCTAGTCTGTTTTGTCCTGTTGAATTGGTTGATGTTGAACAGTCAACAGTCAGGACTGAGTTGAGTTGGGTTACCAGTATTGACTACCTACCTAGTGGGAATGTTAGCTGCGCCACAGGTACCTACGGCTCTACGGATAAGCCCTGGGAGTACAGAGTACCTGGTACCCACGCTGGCAAGTTGGGTAACGCGACTCGAGCCTGCACCCAAATCGACCCAACGTCGTTGGCATGCACAGCTCCCTGCCAACTCTCCAAATTCTGTCGCAAAGATAATCCAGCACCTGCTCACAGTGTGGCGCCATCCCATAAACCTCGGTTACGACTTGCAACAAAGTCGATTACAAGCCGTTTTTAGCTCGAGAATAGGTACGTTGAATTTTTTCAGTCGCAACGGCAAGTGTTTTGGAGCTATACCGAGTAAATAGATTGGGTGAGCAGAGTGTGGCGCGGAGCATCAATCAACGCCTCGCGGGCGCGCAACCAAGCAGGATCCGTCGGCCGCCAAATTCAAGTCGTCGGGCCTGCCTGCTGGCACTGGCCGCGCCTGCGAGCGGCAAACACCAAAAATCTGCAACCTGTCACCGCTGCACTCCCGCATCGCCTCTTGCCCCTATTGGCTCAGCAGCAAACACGCAGCCACGAGCATCAAACCAGGCAATCACCGAGGCCGCCATCCATTGCTCATCACCGGCTTGCGAGCGAGCTGCCATTTTAGCGCATTGCGGCTCGGCGCACACGCACACGCACACGCACACGCACGCACTCACTCACTCACCCACATCTTGCTCATCATGGCATCTCGCCCCAAACGCTCCGCCGCGACCAAGGCGACCGAGAACATCTCGGTGCAGTCCAAATGGGCTGACAATGACAGGTCCGGCGACAGTCCCGTTCCATCCCGCCGCTCAGGACGCTCTGCTGTTTATCGCGACGCGCCCTCGTCTCCAGAATCAGGCAGCATGCCCTCTCGCTCGCGTCAGCCAGCGCGTGGCGCCCGTCGCTCAGAGCAGTTTGATGGCGGCGAAATCGTCACGGGCAAACGCAATCGTGGCACCAAGAAGAGCTACGTTGTCGACTCCAGTCCCGAGGAAGATGACGAGGACGACATGGAGGATGAAGTCGAGGTGGATCTCGAAGAAGAGGATGCTGAAGGTGAGGAAGAGGTGGACATGGATGCTGAGGGCGAGGAACTTGACGCCGACGGAGATGTCGACATGGACGCAGCACCGCCTCCCCGTCGCAACAAGATAACTACCATCAAAGTCTCGCGCTCGGCAAAGCCCCGCACCGCTGCTAGAGCCGCCGCGTCTCGGATTGTCGCAGATGACGATGACGATGATGACGACGAGCTCAGTGAGCCCGACAGTGACTTGGCCGATGAAACGTTGGGCATGGGTGAGGAGACCATGGCAGATGAAGATGCCGAAGGAGAGGAAATTGAGGTGGCTGGAGATGGCGAGGAAGAGGAGGAAGAAGATGAGGAGGATGAGGAGGAGGAGGAAGAAGAGGAGCCGGAAGAGGAAGAGGACGCTGAAGGCGAAGCCGATATCCAAGAACTCGATAGCGACGAGGATGGCAGCCGCGTCGGCACACTGGACCTGGCCAAGATGACCAAGCGCCAGAGAGCGCGCTTTGACGAGCAGCCACAAGAATACATGAAGCTGTCTGATGGTGCGTGCCAAGAACACCCCGGACACATACGTAAAACTAACCACTTTTTCACAGAGGTGCAAGCAAAAAAGGTTTTCACCGCTGAAGAATTGTCTATGCGCCGCCAGGAAATGGCCCGGCGCAGACGAAATCTGAGCGAGAAACGTAACGAAGAGGTCAAGGTACGTCACAGAGCGGATAAAGTTCCGAACCGCGCGAAATGCAAACAAGGTTATTCTAATCACCGCGCCAACAGATGGAGACTATCAACAAACTGCTCAAGAAGCAAGCACCCAAAACGAGCAAGAAGGGGGCGCGCGGCAACTCACCCGATGCCGAGGCCAGGCCTTCCGAGACGCTAATTCGGTGGGTGAGCAACAAGAGCGGTAGCAAGATTGCCGTACCCGAGGAGATCATGAGCGGGCCTGTGGGCGACGTGTTAGGGCCACCGAGCAAGGGTGGTGGCACGACCAAAATGGTTGAAGAGGTGGCGTAATAAGATAAGGATGGCGATTCGCCGACCTTTGACTCAAATGAGACTTGAAGGAATGGGAATGCTTAGATCTGGAGAGGTTTGGGTGGCCTGCGCGCAAACAACGGATGCAGAGTCAGCAAAGCGGCCATATGTGTCTCGGCAGCGACAGCCGGGCTAAATCAAAGACGCTAGCTATCTTGGAGTTTGGGGCGTTTGAATGTGATTGGTGGGGTTACTTTGATACTTACGACCCTGGATACAGAAAATGAATATACTTTGACAGACTGGTGTATGGTGCATTCACTTAAAGACCAAGTGGAAGAAGAAGATGTTATATTATGTGTAAAGATCTCTTCTACCACTAAGGGAAAGACCTCCTCTATATAGAGGTCTATAACCTAGTTACTAATATAAAGAATAAGGTATATAATTTATTTACCTATATAAAGGAATAAATCACTTTAAAGACCTTAAAGAAACTTAAAGGGCTCTAAGGGGCTTGAGTCAAATAACACATTCAATTTATCGAGCTATGCAGATTGCCTTGGCTGTGCTAGTGGGCTGTCGAAAAGCCACTTTGCTGCAGGTCCATCTGCGTCGATGGCTGGGAAGGCTGGGGGCATGTCACTTTTAGGTAAGAGTGAGGGGGGACCCTGAATTTGTCAGTGTCGGCCTTGCATCAATCAAGGTCATCAATATTTGGCTCTCATGAATCTATGATTAATTATCTTTTTACCCAGACCAAGTATATTCTAAAAAGAAATCGAAAATACGAAAAAAAGAGACATCTTCAGCTTGTACACTGGCCGCAGGAAGTCCAAGTCACGTTTGCGGCTTGCGTACCTTAAGCTGTGGACGGCATCGTTACACAAGAAAAGGGTGTGAGTCGCCCACCTCCCCCCCCC